>OZ024808.1:21172417-21282417 GCA_964017045.1 Omphiscola glabra
GACTCTCCACCGTCGTCAGATTGTGACCTCCACACCACCGTCACAATGTTACGGAATTTTGAAATTGTATGTGTGTAAGGTTTGTTTCGTTTAGATTTTTAAACTGTTTTGTATATGTTAATATTTATCTCCTATGGGTGGTGCTTTATATCTCCAGACGAAAACATAAATTGTTTAAAAACTATTACAATTATGACAATCTACAGTGAAATTAAAGTAAAACAAAAATGGATGAGGGATGATGGAACACAAAAAAAAAAAAAAGACAAATGTTTAGGCTTTAATAAATTAATATGTAAGCCTTGTAAGGTATATAAAATAGAATGAACATCACTTGCTTTTTCACGGGCCCGTCCATAATGACGTTACGCTATTTTTGGCCAATTTTCGTACCCGCTACTCTCACTTAAAAAATTGTAACATAACCAAGACACTTTCATCACATATCGTCACAAATTCAGCAGCCCGCCTTCCTCACTCGTGCTATGATTTATGGATGGCCGCTATGACACGCACGTGTGTGTTCCTTTTTACACAAGAGAATGCCTCCCTCCCCCCCTCTCTCCCTAGAACCTACCTGGGTGTGAGATGCCTTCTGTCCTTGCAGGTAATTTACCACTGGTCCACACACAGCTGGGGTCACCAAGTTCATCTCCATTGCTGCGTCCGTCGCCATCTGTGTCCATGAGACACAACTCTCTGGTCCACTAGCAAAACAAAAACCAATACACAAGTCGTTTCGGCTGTTCAGTAAACTCAAATCTTTGGCTAGGACATACCGTCACTTATTCAGATCACATGGTATACAGTGTATAAATATAACATGCTATTCGCAGGGAGTTGACAGATGTCGCATGGGATATTGACATTTATTGTCATAAGATAATCTTTTTACTTTAACCTAAAAGCGAAGGTTTTGAGTCCCTGACCATGATGTCATTCCTGAAGTAAGAGGTGCATGCACAAACCTTATGTCCAGCAGCTGCAAATGCCAAGCCGAATGGGTTTCTGGTCCCGCCGCCATTGGGGTTCTCATGACCCAACCCACGCCACATGTAGTTGACCTTACACGGATGGGGTACATTGTTGCCATTCGGGACCTGTTCTTGGTACGTGGCGTAGGAGAGAACAGGGGAGATGAGCAGCGCGACGACCAGGCTGCTGACACGATGAGGAGATTTTGGATTACATTAATGAAAAAAAAATTCTTAAAGTTTGTGTGAAATCTGTATAGAAACAAAAACTTTTCTAATTAATAGAAGTCAAGAATCTGAAAAAAATTCTTTTTTTTTCCAATCATCCGATCTAAGACGCCCGTTATGATGAAAATACATATTTCATAATGATATATATTAATCCCGAGGCCTACTGTAAAATTCATTCTATGACTTACAATGTCCTGAAGATGGCACAGGGTGAGATCTCTAGCGATGTTTTGAACATCATGGTGTTGGGATACCGACTGTTTCCTTAAAATAGCATAATATGCACAACTTATGTTTATTTATGAAAGTATCCTACACGATTGTTCGAATATGCGTAACTAAAAGGGGGGGGGGGGGAGGGGTGATATGAGGCAATGAATGTCAATGTAACGAGACGTTAGGCTACAACACGGATACCGATTCTGTTTACACGTACAATGAAACATTCTTACACAAGATATACGTGCAATGAAACATTCTTACACAAGATATACGTGCAATGAAACATTCTTACACAAGATATACGTAAAACGAAACATTCTTACACAAGCTATACGTACAATGAAACATTCTTACACAAGATATACGTAAAACGAAACATTCTTACACAAGCTATACGTACAATGAAACATTCTTACACAAGATTTGATTTCTCAGTATAGCCATGTCTTTATTCAATGGAATTTTGGAATGAAGTTACCAATAAAGTTACGCGCTTCGTTCAGTACTATATACCAAGTGATTGTACCAGATTTCTAAAGTTGTTTAAATTAATTATTAAAAAAAAAAAATGTTGGTTAGAACTAACAATTTAATTTTGTTACAAGCACACAGAGGAAAAAACAACAAGTTAATTAAATGAAGTTTATGCAAAATATTTGTTTAGACAAGAAACAACACCAAAAAAACCAACATTAACCTAACAAACTGAATTTAAACATAAACTCAATTTATATTAAAACGTTGAATAAAGAAATAAAAAGAGTACAGAATACATTTTACATATTTAATTACCAATGACTTGAAATACGTCTTACCCGGTCTTGAATAGGTCTCACGTTTTACGACTCTCTGAAATCACAGGTCTACAGATGGAGACACAACCGTTGATATGTTATTTATTTTTTTAAAATGTGTTTTGTTGGGGGGGGGGGGCGATAGGGAAGAGCGATTTTAGGGGGGTGGGTGGGTGAAAATGTCCGAGAACCCGTGTACTAGTTAAATGCTTTAAATAACGAGGCCCTGGCTCGCGCTCCCGTTCAATGTATGTTCCCAGGCTGATACATAATGGAGGGATTGTTACAGAAAAAAACATGCTATGAATGCTATAGGCTTGTGCAGAATGATGCGCTGCGTCATTTGAGCCTGCGGGATACAAACTTGTTTGAATAGAAATTTGCACTTCACTATAAGCTAAGTATGACTATTATTTTGGAATAAAGCTAATGCTGATTTATCAATGTGCAAAGAATTCGAGAGAGAGAGACGGAGAGAGAGAGAGAGATTCACATCAGTCTTTCAATGGAAACTGTTATCCAGTATAGATTTGGTTCAAGAGCCACAGAGGCTCTCAATATAGTTTTCTTAGTCCCCATTTTAGTCATTGTAACGTTTGAAGACTTGAACACGTACTGACCACTTCTAACACACGTGTTACTCTCTACGTTCTCAGTTGATCCCCAATTTTACTACTGTAACTATAGAAGACGTCATTGACCATTTCTAACACATTATGTGTTACACTCAGGTTTCAGTTGACGCGCTGGTCTGCAGTTGTCTTAACAATACTGCCGACGATGTCTTAAATCCATTAACCAGCCATTTGATGGTAATCACATCACCATTTGTTCATATTTAAATACTTTTAAAAATATATCTTATGATAAAAATACATATTTAAACATCTTAAGGGAATTACTGAGTAATGGCGATCTTCTAGGGGCACATCCTCTTCCTTTAATTTACTTTGGATCTTTACATCAACGCTCCACGTATTTTTTTTTTTAAAGAAGGATTGTTACAGTTAATATAAATAAACTGCTCAATTATTCATAAAAAATAAATTGTTACACTTTCAGACCCCATTTTTTTGTAGGAAAGGGGGGTGGGGGGGGGAGGGTTGGGGAGCGTGGAACACGAGCTCAGCAGGGAGAGTTTTTATTTTTTTTGCGCCCTACAACTAGTTTATATGGGTCAACATGTGGCCAGCGGTTCCTAAATTTTAAAAGTCTAGTAACTACATTTTCGAAACAGTGTCAAGGGAAGGGCGCCAGTTGTTAACATTAGTGATGGAATTCTCCCTGTGATTTGTAATCATATTTTAATATATTTAATCCTCAACAAGCTTTGAAGACCAATATGGATGGAAGAGTAACTCTATGGAAATGGGGGTGGGTGGTTGGTGCAGTTCGTTATAGTAGCTTAGGTTTGAACAGTGGAGAATATTAATATGTCCCTACTCAGCACTCGCCACTATTGTCTTACTCACTGTTAAGTCAAAGATTAGAAAATGCTGCAGTCAGGTGCAGTGGCGTAGTGAGGGGGGGCATCATGCCCCGGGCGCTACTCACCAAGGGGCGCAAAATGGTATATTTTACTATAATATTGTATGGTTTTCGAATAAGGAGGGGGCGCTAAAAAGGTATTGGGGGGCGCTAAGAAGGTATTGTGCCCCGGGCGCGAGTTAAGCTCGCTACGACACTGGTCAGGTGCTAAATTATAAATGGTGTTCGCTCTAGATCGGGTCCGCCAGAGCTCTAGAACTTGGTATGATGTGAGGAAACATAATTAAACATTTAGGCTCAAATTATATCCAAACGACTTTTTTTTTTGGATTCAGTGTTGTTAGGAAATCGCATGAGAGCACAGGAAAAGTTTTAACAAGAGGGGAGGTCAAAAAATTAAGGAGTGGTAAGATTTGACAGGTAGCAGTAATTTATGTTAAGCACAGCAGAGCAACAGTTCTAGCACATTGGGATGACATTACATTGGATACTATCTTCTCCTTCTTTTTGTTACTTGTACAGGGGAAGGGTCACGGGGTATCGATTATAATTATGAAAGCTTTTGGGAAAGGTGAACGGGTAAACCAAACGTAACTTGATGTGTGGCTATTTTATCATGGTAAAAAGGTCCATGCCCCAACCAGCGGATCCAAGTGAAATAGACAGGTGAGCACCGCGTTTTATCGACTGCGCTTTGTAAGTTGATACTAATAGGACATTCATACTATATGGAACAGAAACTTGGGAAACAACAGAGAGCATTACACAAAAATTGCAGACCTTCATAAACACATGCGATAGAAAGATACTGAGCATCAAATGGCCAAATACCATCACCAACAAAGATCTACTAGAAAGGACCTACCAGGTGCACAGTGATGAAGCAATTGAAGGGCCGAGTAGAAAAAGTACTTAAGTGCATTTTTGAAGTTTTGAGAAAAATGTGTTTAAAATTTTTTAATTCTTATTTAGATACACTAAAATCTGCTCGAGGTAACTCTGAAAAAAACCACTTATGGAAATTTTTCATGAATGATATTTACAGGAATGAATCAGGGGAAGAAATCAAATATAATGCCTGCCTTAACTTATTTTTGAAAAATTGTAACTTGAGTACTTTTTCTACTCAGCCCTTCAATTGGAGGTGGATAAGGCATACTCTCCGAAAACCCCCAGATGGCTTCACCAGACAGTCCCTAACATGGAAACTACAGGGACAAAGAAAGTGAGGAAGGCCAATGAATACATGGAGACGCGAGCTAGAGGCAGACAACCAAAATATGGGATACACCTGGAAGCAACTGGAAAGGAAAGCACAGGTTCATGATGTATAAACAAATTCTTGTGGACGGTGTAATCCCCAAAAGGGTCTCAAAAGGCACAAGAAGAAGAAGATTTGAGTATGACACTTTCAATGAGTATAAACCAGGATAGAAGCTGTGTTTGCTTGAATTTTGTTAATTGATTCATGGCGGAATTGTGAGGAGAGACAGTAGGAATGTTTCTTGAAAGTATTTAAAAACAACAACAACAACAAAAAGCAACAACAAAATAGTGCGTTGCCAAATGAATTCTGGATGACCTCGTGTTTTTTGTAATCAAATTCGAACAGATTATGGATATGTTGTAACAAGATGGTGACCATGTTTCTTGGAAGCACCCTGCATCAGTGACGTTTGGTTCTTTGAAATGAACAACACCAAGATCAAAAGAAAAAAAAAAAAGAACAGAAAAAAACAACCAAAAACGTAAAACATTTGATTGATGAACATTAAGAAAATGGAATGAAAGCAGGTGCTACTTAAAATATCTTCAAATTAAGAAAAATGTCTAATGCATTTCAAAGCAAAATATATATCATTACAAAAGTGCTATAGTTATTAATCGCTTTATTTATATTATCTATATGGCACCTTTATGCTATTGGATATTTGATTGTTTATGGTTTTAGTTATATGGCTCTTTATGCTATTTGTTATATGGCTCTTAATGCTCTTGGTTATATGACTCTTTATGCTATTGGATATATGAAACTTTATGAAAAAGTTTTTAAAAAAGTGCTACAGTTATTAACGGCTTTATTTATATTCTCTATATGGATCTTTATGCTATTTGTTATATGGCTCTTTATCATTTTGGATATATGACTTTTTATTCTATTGGATATATGAAACTTAATGAATAATTTAAGAAGTATTAACACAAATAATGTTCTAAAAACAAATATGTCTACTGTGATGTCATCTACGGCCCTCGGCTTCGCAGGACACAAAACTGGCCCAATGAGGCACATAGATTGACAGCCCTGTTATTTTCGCAAGTCAAAGTTTTCTGTAAAAATATATTTTAACATTTTATAAATTATACTTTAATTAATCGTGACTAGTTGTAATTAATATTTCGTTTCCAGTACTTCTGGATGATTTAACCATTGCACAGTCCTACAGGAAGGCAACACCAGGAACCGCAATGAACTAATACCCCGTGACCATTAGCAAACAGTATGTATACTCTGAAACTTTATAAAAACCTTATATCATAATGAATTTTTTTTCCACACACAAAGCTTTGATTGACAACCAAATGTTTATAAACCTGGTTCCCTTTGCCTTACTTCAAACATTCTCCTCCCCCGTCTCCATTCTCCGTGGATTTCGTTTCCTTTGACCCAACATTTGATGACATAGTGTTGTTCAAATTGACCTTTAGACGTACGAGACCTGCACGCTCAAAGCGAGCCTCACATTTTAACCAAATGATGATAAAGGTTTTGGGAAGTGGGGTTGGGGGGGGGAGCGGTTAATAATTAATTTTATCGAATTCATGGAGATGTTTTGTATTGAAGAACTTTACCGTAAACCTGGTTGAAATCATTCGGGGTTAAAGCCCTAGTCAAAACTATTCATCACGAGGAAATGGGGTTACATTTCATATCTCTTACCAAAATTAATTTTTAAAAAAATGCAAAGAAAACCCACCTTATGTAATTTTTGACCTACTTTGTAAATTTAGAGGCCTATCTTGTTATTACATTATTTCAACAAATACTATCTGTATTCAGAATATCAGATATATTTTGTCTTTAGCATTAATCTCCTTGTATTCTCTGTTATTTTAGAATTATTATTATTATTTATTTTTTTTTGCTTTAGAAAATGTCAGAGATTGCAATGATGTTACTTTAACCTATTACGATCTAGAAACACCAATATTACATGGGGGAAAAACAAAAAAACAACTCAAAACAAGAGTCTTTGGTATGAATGGGCACCTTTGTCTGTTGACGTCACAGCAGGCACCTTTGTCTGTTGACGTCACAGCAGGCACCTTTGTCTGTTGACGTCACAGCGGGCACCTTTGTCTGTTGACGTCACAGCGGGCACCTTTGTCTGTTGACGTCACAGCAGGCATATTTGTCTGTTGACGTCACAGCAGGCACCTTTGTCTTTTGACGTCACAGCGGGCAGTGAAACATACTTGTGTTTGGGGAGTCAGGGATGATGCGGAAGGAGTTCGGTTATGTATGAAAATGTGGCTCAGGCAGAAATTATTATGTTTGAATTTGAATGTTATTTGGAAATTTGGTCGAATCTTTTTTTCAGTTCACATGTTAAAATTTTCATAAAATTTCTTTTTGAACGCACTAAACTATACTGTAAAACAAAAAAATGCGTTCAAAAAGAAATTTGTGTCAACATTTTAACGTTCAAACTAAAAAAAAAAGATTCGACCAAATTTCCGTTCGATCAAATTTCCGTCGATCAATTTTCCGTCGACGAAATTTCTTTCGATCAAATGTCCGGATACGATGTTATTTATGTTGATCTCGTGTGGACATGGCTGTGACTTGGCTGTAGAAAGGAGAGAGGGGAGAGGTGTGGGGAACTTAATAATTAATAGTCACGGCTCATTTATGTCATGGCTCAGTTATGTCACAACTCAGTTATGTCACAGCTTAGTTATGTCACAACTCAGTTTATAACTGGCACCACACTTCCATCAAATACATAAAAAAAAATATTTAATAAAATTAACTTAAAACATAAGATAAGAAAAGTTTCTTTTTATTGATCCAAAAGAAATGGAAATGTTTTTTGATTGCATTGCACACTTTCAGAACATACATAAAACAATTTGAACACAAGGCGTCAACATTGAATTATTTGACAAGTGAAAAAAAACAGCCATTCAGCGAATTCTCTTAGCCATATCAGGGACTTATTAGTTCTCATTAAGATTTGTGACTTCAGGGGGAGCACGCTGGTAAATTCGTACAGATTGGGGAACAAAAGAATTTGTATATATTTCAGTCCTCGCCCTGACGGAAAGAATTCGTCCCCAACGGGCTAATCCTAAGTATCTGTGATGAATAGGGTGATGTATCTTCCAAATTGTGTTAAGTTTTACAAAAAACATCTTTCTTCAAATAGATCTACAAGTGAAGGATGTTTAGTTTGTGTTATGTTCCTCGCTTTCTTGATTAGTTGGTTTATGCGGTAATTAATATCAGACTTTGAATTCCCACACCAGCAGGTAATACTGAAATTAATTAGGATTCCAATTGTTGCTCTGTAGAAGAAGTTAAAAGCTGTGTAGAGAAAAGATTGACGCTGAACAAGGATAACATTGTAGGACATATTTGAATTAATATGTTGCCTGGACGCTTGACATACGTGTTTTTAAAAAGGCTCTTAAAATATATGTCATTTCAGGCGTTGGGGCGATACGATATTTTCACCCAATACGCCCCCCTTCCAACTAATCTATAAGTTACGCCATTCATGTCGGCAACACATCTTTCTATAGCACCTGACTCGTTACGGTATGCCATTTAAAAATCTTAAACTCAGTCAACCGGAACAAACTTGAAGTCTTCGGGTTTCTCCTGCTAACCACCGAGTCTTCTAGAAGGGGTAAAGAAACACTTTTTTAAAAAAAAAATCTACTTGGGAAGTGTTATAATAATTTCGATCATATTTTTCAAATAAATTATCAATTTCGCTCTACCGATACTAAAGTAAGTATGGCGTTGTTATTATATTTTAAGAACATGTTCCAAAATGATTAAATGATTATTGTTTGAACACATCTTTCATCTAGAAAACAAATATTTTAGGTACCTCCAAATATTTCAATAAGTCTTAGAAAAGTACGAACATTTTAAAATAATTTCACCATCCCCCACAACCCATCCCATTTTCTGTCATCGATGAAGTATTAATAACTTTTGCCCTTGGTTAAATTGTAAAGAAATAGAGTGCATGTGATTCAGGATTATTTCATTTCTTGTCAATAGCTATAAATATGTATCATTTATCTTACGTAAATGCGTCTTTCTCTTAGCATTTGACTGTAAATGGGAGCGCTTCCTATAATATGGTGAGTGCCATGGCTTTTCATTCTTTAGAATGTCTTATTTAAATCCATAGTTTTCTTTATTATTGTTCGCTAGTCCCTTAACGTCAGGAGCCTACTAACAAGGGTTGCCTAATCTTTAGATATAAAATTTCGTGTCAAATTGTACCCACTGTGTGAAAATTTACTGACGGTTTGAACAAATACCACTGATGCCTTACATAATTATAAAGACAAGCCCTTTATGAGTTTTTTGTCCCTCATTGCAAAAAAAAACCAAAAAAAAACATATAATGAAATACAAAATAGATTCATTGATACAAACGAAATCTGGCTATTTTATTATTAAGAAGGAGAAAACACTTTATTCAACAAACGTTATAGACAACAAAAAAATTCAAAATATACCCCCCCCCCTTTACAAAAAATAATAATTAAAACAACAACAACAAAAAAAACAACAAAAAAAAACAGCTTTTTATAATTTTAATTCCATACCAAACTTAAGATAATCTGATGCATAACAACAAATGTATGATGGTTTAGAGATAACGTAGTAGCGCGTAACAAATATGCAATATAGATAATTCCGTCAGAACGCGGACATTAATTCCGGAGAGAAAGAGTTAAATTACCATAAATATTAATTTTTCCCTCGTGCAATTTCCCTGACCACAGCTTTGTTTTCACCCTCATCTCGCCGTTGACCTCAGCGTTCAGTGTCTACCAGTATCAAGTTCCGAATGGAGGTAACGTTGGTGACCCTTGTCAACGTGTCGGACGATGGGCCGCAGTTGGTCATCAGATGATCTTCGGAGGTGGGCCGAGAAATCCGTTCGGAGACGCCTTTGATAGAGCCGGGAGAAACGTAAGTCTCAGAAGGAATTCGTTTTGGCTTCGAGATCTTTGTAGATGGTTTGGAGGTGATTTGTTTCAAGAGATGTGAAAACCTGTCACTGAAGGTTGAATTCAGTCGGCATCTGGGTATAGCAGGTGAGGGTACACATTTCATTAACAGCATCTCCTTGTTTTCGTTGTTGTTGTTCGTCCTTCACATACAAGGATGACCAAGGCTGCATTATACCGCAAGTACACAAATAACCCGCCAGTTTCTATTTGTGCCTGGAAAGCTTTCCCGCACGTGGGACACACGTTATTTTGTTTCCTTGTTGGAATATAGTCGATTTTGCTTTCCCTTGCAGCACGCTTTCTTTTGGGGGGAAAAATAGGGGGGGGGGGGTAAGCTCTCTTAGGATTTAATTAAATTTAAAGGAAATGTTATCTCATCGTTTTTAACACCCCTGAATTGTATTTTCATGAAAAAAAAAGAAAGTAGGGCTCTATTTTTTAAAGATAAAAAAAAAACATTTTCCCTTGAACTATAAACATTTTTCTTACCTATTTAAATTTACAAGCATCTCCTTACTGATTCATGGTAACATAATTAGCTTGTATTTTAGAGATTATAATGACAATGTAAAGGCTTGAGAAATAAACTCATATAAAACGTGGATAGGTTTCAAAGTTAGATATTTACATCTTTTTTTAATAAAAGAATTATTCGATAGAAATAATGTCTAGAAATCAGTAGCAGTCACCGGGCCAGTTAGATGTTAATCAGTTTATGAAGAAGTTTGAAATAAGAATAAAATACAGTAACTTAAGTTTAATAGACTCATAACGAATGTATTTTTGTTTAGTGGACAAGGGAACTCTGTCTAGAGGACTCTGATGGCGACGGCAGGACCAACGGACAAGAGCTAGGAGACCCTTATTGTGTCTGGTCGTATGGTAAAGGCGACCCAATGACAGGGAGCATAACACACCCAGGTGACAAAGAATATGTTTGTTGATTAGTGATAAGTTCAGTAATTTAGGCAACTATAGACAGCTGTATAACCGATTTGATGATAAATATAGCTGACATTAGTGATAATTGAGGCAGATGGTATTATCAGTGATTCATACAGCTACAATAAAAGTTAAAGTTACAGTGATATAATTTATAGTGTGATTTTGATAAAAATAATATATATATTTATGAGTCAATGAACCAGACAACGAGCAAATTTGTGATCAATTTGCCTATAAGATAAAAGAGGTATTTCTAGAAATAAATAGACATCTTAAAAAAGGGGGACTGGAGCAGTTAACAAAAAAAATGATAATGAATTGTGTTTATGTTACAGAAATTGAATCAATTTAAATCTAAACACACTTGATTGGCTTTTATGTAATGATGTGCAATATTTAATATGTAAGCATTGTTTTATTAAACAATAGAAACACATTGAATATAATAATTAAAGAATTGTTTTAAGTATGTATCTGAATGTTAAGGTTAAGATATCTTATACACAATATTAAGATTCTTTGCTATCATCTATGCACAAAATGAATAGTCGTTCTGCTGCTACATATTTCAATGCCCATGTTCCCAAGGTATATGTGAACCACTGGACAGTGCCAGATGCCTAGGGAAGAACAACTTCGACACGTGTCTGACCCCAATGGCGGTAATTGACAGCTGCCTTGTAACAAACAATTCTGGTATGTTGAAGAGGATTTCTTAAACCATGGTCACCGAAACCATGTTTACCAATTCACTGTTAAATCTATATATATATATGAACACGTTATTGAGTTGAATCCAATCAATAAAGATCAACTAGAAGTTGCAGCATTATTTAGTACAGCGAGGACTTACAGTATCATTTAGTAAAGTGAGCACATACTTTTACAGGCTAGATCAAAAGCAGGGAACCTACCTGCCGGCATTGCAGCCTGGTCCCAGAAACTCTAGCACATAGGTTGACCAGATGCTCATCACTAGATGTTTCAGTGGAGGCCAGGTAGAGGGGGGGGGGAGAGCCCTAAGTGAGGAGAATGTTATAGGCCACAGCTCGACAGGTTGAGCTGATTACCAGCGTTCTAACCAGGGGTCATAAGAGAGAAATCTCAGCCCCTCCACAGAATATCTGCATTAGTTAATACAGTAAGAAGTTAAAGTCTCATTTAGTACAGCGAGATGTTAAAGTCTCATTTAGTACAGCGAGATGTTAAAGTCTCATTTAGTACAGCGAGATGTTAAAGTCTCATTTAGTACAGTGAGAAGTTAAAGTCTCATTTAGTACAGCGGAACGTAATGTTTAGAGTCGGAGACTCACCGTCTCAGTGAGAGCAGGTAGATCAAAGAACGCCACGTCGTCAAAGCCGATGATAAAATGAGTGGCACCGTCGATGCCACTAATAGATAAAGTCATATAACAATGATTTAATAATATCATATTTTGCTTTTCTTGATCATTCACAAACTGGCGCATCTTTCTTATCAATTACTTCTGCAGATATCAAAACCATGAACTTGACTTTCCCGAAGATGATAATCCCATCTGCTTCTAACAGTTCTCTGTGTATGACCGTGGATGTACCCATGGACATGGAATATCATCTATTTGCTTTCCAGCCTGTCGTAGACATCACTAATGTAACTTATAACATGCTGCTGTATGGCTGTGACAATGGTGAGTACTAACTACAGATAAATTACATTTGATCAGTGTGCATTTATCATTTGTCATGATATGTCTCTTTAGCATTTTACGAGAAAAAGGCGTTGTGGCATATTGTATATATATACATATGAGTTGTAACTTGAGGTTTAGATACCACCATTTAACGAACAATTGAGTATCTCTTCGTCAACTCAGCCTCGAGTGATTCGATGCTGGCCCCACAGGTTTGCAAGGTGAGCTCCGCTGGCTGTCAGATCATCACGACATGGACCTTTGGACAACCCGGAACATGCTTCGGAGAAACCGTCGGCTACCGGATGGGGAAGTCGGGTTTCCAGAGATATAAGCTGGAGGTTTGGACATTGACCATCTTTCATTTGGGCTTTTTGCCTGATTATAAACAAACCAAACATGAATTGAATGTTTCGCATTAGGATTTTTCGTGTTTATAACGTTATAAAATTGTACCATGTTGATTTTAAAGCAATGCTTAGAAAGGCTGTGAGATTTGTATAACAAATAACACAATTTTGTTACTTGAATTTCTGTTCGCGCATGTATGTGTTTTGTTGTTGCTGTTCTTTTGGGATAGGGGTTGTGAGAGAGGGTGGGATGGGGGTTGTGAGAGAGGGTGGGATGGGGGTTGTGAGAGAGGGTGGGATGGGGGTTGTGAGAGAGGGTGGGTTGGGGGTTGTGAGAGAGTGTGGGATGGGGGTTGTGAGAGAGGGTGGGATGGGGGTTGTGAGAGAGTGTGGGATGGGGGTTGTGAGAGAGGGTGGGATGGGGGTTGTGAGAGAGGGTGGGATGGGGGTTGTGAGAGAGGGTGGGGTGGGGGCTGTGAGAGAGGGTGGGGTGGGGGTAAATACGACTTGACACTGGAAAGTAAAATAAGTAATCTGTTGTTCAAAATTTAATTTTTAAAAAAAAAATAAGTTTAACACAAATTTAATAAATAATAAAAGTCCTCCCAAGTTAACTACCAACAAATCTAAGGGTAAAGACAACAACAAAAAAAAAAACAACCTAAAAATGCGTCATGTTTGAAAATAAGATGATATTTAAATAATGTTTGTATTTTCCATTCAAGTTTGTATGGCGCTTAGTCAAACTTTTCCTTTTTTTTTGGTTTTTATTTTTATTAGAGACTGGGTATATTGGGGCTCAAATTCAAAAAGAACTGAATATCATATATTAGTTTCATTTTAACTATATTTTCAGATTAATTTCAGCCGCGGCTGATTTAGATAATCTCTCTGCTTTAATCTTGATTACTCTAATGGGATTGAATATTGTCTTTGGACAAACAATTGTATAAGGCGCCTTCAGGTTACCAATTAATTCCTCTTTGAAAACGTGATCAGTCTCCAGTCTAAATAGTCGGCGATCAGTATTTTAAGAACCAAAGACAAATCTCTGCAGAGCAGCACCGATAGGAATTGGGATTAAGGCTTTTTTGGTTATGGCTTCAAGTTTGAACTCACGTTTCTTAGCCGCGTGTACCATCTAATTTATTCTGATCTTATACAGATCGTACCCTCTATTTTATTCCCATCGTATACAGATCGAGCCATCTATTTTTATTATCTTGTTAAACAGGTTCGTTAGGTCATGGCAAACTTAATCTCTTGTCCCCTAGATTCACTACAGCAACGCGAAGCTTCAATATGGACTCAGCAGCTCTAGCGGACTGAGTCTGTACTACAAGCCGGCCAGTACAATCGTCCACGATTTGGTGACAGTAAAAACTGGACAGGCGCTGTTGGAAATACCACCAGGTCCGATTAATGGGATATTTAATTTTATATACATAGAGAGTATTAATTATCAAGGAGTTTCTTTCAACCAAACAAGCGAAATAATGTATTATTATATGAAGCTGCTATATTGTTTGCGATTTTACTACGTCACATTGGGAGTGTCAACTCTGCCCCGTAAGTTGGCTGATGACTTATACATGAGTTATTGGTCAGTGAAGTTTCATCAGTAGAAGCAGGCATAGTTTGTACACGTCATTGACAGTGTGTCTGAGAGGAGTCGTTTCTCCCCGCTTAAGCCACAAAAATTCAAAACCACTTTGTTAACTGCTCTAGTCCCCTTCATGAGCTGCTCTATTCCCCTTTGTTAACTGCACCAGTCCCCTTTGTTAACTGCTCTAGTCCCCTTCATTAACTGCTCTAGTCCCCTTCATTAACTGCTCTATTCCCCTTTGTTAACTGCTCTACACCCCGTTTGATAACTGTTCTAGTCACCTTCGCTAACTGTTCTAGTCCCCTTTGTTAAGTGCTCCAGTCCCTTTGTTAACTGCTCTAGTCCAATTTTTTAACTGCTCTAGTCCCCTTCGCTAACTGTTCTAGTCCCCTTTGTTAACTGCTCTAGTCCAATTTGTTAACTGCTCCAGTCCATTCTGTTAGCTGCTTCAGTCCCCTTTGTTAACTACTCCAGTCACCTTTGTTAACTGATCTTGTCCCATTCGTTAACGGCTTTACTCCCATTCGTTAACTGCTCTAGTCCCTTTCGCTAACTGCTCTAGTCCCTTTCTTTAACTGATCTACGCCCCCTCGTTAAGTGCTCTAGCCCTTACCATGTAATACATGTCGTATCTGCAGGACTCCTTCCACATACTTAAATTCTTGATATTTTATTATTTCACATCCTTTTTATGGGACAGATTTTAAATTTTATTTTAAGATATGTTCATGTAAACAATTTAGTTAGCTCCACATGGTGTACAGTACACATGCTCTACAGTACACATGCTCTACAGTACACATGCTCTACAGTACACATGTTCTAAAGTACACATGCTCTACAGCACACATGTTGTACAGTTACATATACTCTACAGTACACATGTTCTAAAGTACACATGATGGTTATATTCAATGATTCATTCACGACAGTGACAACACGCCCTACCAAGATGCATACCATTCTATATTTGAATATACCTCTATTAACTATTATGTGATTTTAGTACTATTCGTTTATTTCCAGGTAGACCGAGTGTCACCCAAGTCGGTGTTTGTAATGGAACATGCACAAGGACAACATTATCCAAGCCTGCCTACATATCTCATGCTTTGAATTCCATGCACTCTCTCGGTCAGTTCTTAAATGAGTCTTTTCTTTTTGGGGCCTGCGTTGCAAATAGTTAAAATGGTGTACATCATACAAGTTACATTTCCTTGAACTCATAAAGTGTTATTTATTGCATCCAAGTTGACATAAATCAACCAAGGACTAGATTAGGACGCTTCGGCTACATACCTTCTTCAGTCGACAATACAAAAAAAGACTTATAAATAAAACTAAAAAAAAACCTTATGTGTTAGCAATCTCAATCAAATCATCTTATATATATGATTAGAACCGAAAGGTGGCATCTTGCCGAAACGTCCTTAAATGGTCTTGTTGTTGTTGTTGTTTCTTTGGTTTTTTTTTTTCCAGGCCTAATCACATCTTGTTCCACTTTTTCCTTAACACCACCCGAAACACAGGGATGGTGGCCCCTGCTGGCACTTATTTCAGGGCTGCATTTTCTATCCACTGTATTTACTTTATAAAGCTTAGTTTTGTATGTGCATTCTAAATGCATTGTGGTTTTCGTTAATTAGAGGCTACAAATTTTAAAAAACCTCCTCTGCCGCCAGATACTCTAGCTACTCCACTGGGACAACCGCAATCTGAAGACTTGAAAAAAAAAAAAGAAACCGTCGTAAAATTAAATTATTTTTAATAGTCGCCAGCCCTCTTCGTTATCCAACTGGTTTTGAAAATTTTCTTTAAACTTTTGCAGGCGTCGCTATGAAGATTGAATTACGTCGAAACGGCATCAAGGTGGCCGACATCAGCAATGACGCCGTCTATAATTACTACGCCCCGGGGACTAGCTAGTAAGTGATGTTCTGATGATGTCCTCATGGTCTATGTGGTATGTCTTGTGATATGTCTTGTGATCTGTCTTGTGATCCGTCTTTTGATCTGTCTTGTGATCTGTCTTGTGATCTGTCTTGTGATCTGTCTTGTGATCTGTCTTGTGATCTGTCTTGTGATCTGTCTTGTGATCTGTCTTGTGATCTGTCTTGTGATCCGTCTTGTGATCTGTCTTGTGATCCGTCTTGTGATCTGTCTTGTGATCCGTCTGATGATCCGTCTTGTGATTTGTCTTGTGATCTGTCTTGTGATCTGTATTGTGATCTGTCTTGTGATCTGTCGTGTGATCCGTCTTGTGATCTGTCTTATGATCTGTCTTGTGATCTGTCTTGTGATCTGTCGTGTGATCCGTCTTGTGATTTGTCTTGTGATCTGTCTTGTGATCTGTCTTGTGATCTGTCTTGTGATCCGTCAATGTGATCTGTCTTGTGATCCGTCTTGTGATCCGTCTTATGATCCGTCTTGTGATCCGTTAATGTGATCTGTCTTGTGATCCGTCTTGTGATCCGTTTTGTGATCCGTCTTGTCATCCGTCTTGTGATCCGTGCTTCTGGGCGACGTTAATATCGAGTCTTGTGGGGAAACGTTTAGTACGTCAATACGTGTGCCGTATTTTCAAACAAGTTTAAATTCATTGAGAGTCTTGATTAGAGCAAAAATTTAAATATATAATTTTATGTTTCAGATATTTAAACTGAATGCTACTAATCCGTGCCATCGCTACTTTTGCTATATCTTTGCTACTCGCCTATACAAAAAAACTTATATTGGCTTCTGCCAAATAGTATTTGCGTACGACAAAATTAAGTCGTCTTACACGTGAAATAGATCTTCATAGAAAGCAATTGGAGCTAGAATTAGATTCTATCTTTAAAAGAATTCAGGTATTGGTGGTGGGTCACAGACGGACCCAGGAATAAATCGCGGGACTTCGTGAGATATGGGCTTCTTTTTAACTTACTTTAATCATTAAATAAACTTTATTTGCTAGGAGACTGACTTTGTGTTTGTATTTCTTCACTTTATTAAACCTTCACCACTGACCGTGGTTATAAGGTGTTTGTTTTCAAGGTCATATCTACAGAACGCACCCATCGAAAATTTCGTTTTAAGACCTACTTTTACATTTCAATGTTATCCTTTCAAAGTCACCGTCCACATATTGAGATCATACCTGGAGATGAGGTAGTGACCACATGCGTCTATAACACCACGGCCTCCAAACGCTGGGTCTACCAAGGTGAGAGAGCTTCCGATGAGATGTGTGTCGGTTTCATGGCTGTCTACCCACGGGATGCTATAGCCATGCAAGGTACACAAGTATTTATGTCTCATTGGTTTGGATAGAGTGTTTTTTCAGTCTAATCCTGTACTGTTGAACAAATAAATGTTTCAGTTTGATCCTGTACTATTGAACAAATAATTGTGAACGTACATCATTATTATTTTTTGCATCGTCAATGTAACGATGGTGTTGGTGTCGCATGACGAAATCCACAAGGCCTGGGATTAATCTTCTAGGATTATAAGCTGGTTCCCCAAAGCAAATCGCCTCTCTCCACGCTGGATAACCAAAGGGAACATCATGTGGATAATACAGCTTGACACCAGTGGCGTCGCAGGAGTTGTCGGAATGTTATCCGCCTTTCGGGACTCCATCTCTGTGTTTGAAATCAGAGTTTCCTTCTCCTAGATGAGAGGCCGTCCAATGTAACCGGGGTGCTGGTGATGTTTGTGCTTGACTGGGCTTTGGTGACCATCAACTTGAGATTTGCTCAGTTTAGACCACTTGGCCACCCAGCACCCAAACGTACATTTTGACATATTATATATTTAGGACTCGTTTGGTTTTGTTGAAAAAAAAATTTCCCGTATAATTTGTACAGAGTAGCAAAGAATCTAATGTCACAAATATGGTCACGTCTTTTAACTCTTCCTTTTAACGCAAATATTTTCCGACCTCTGCCGGAATTAGACTGGTCGTCCCTGGGAAACTTATCTTCAAGCGACGTCGTGTCCGGTACGCCACTCAATGGCTGTGATTGGAAGGCCTTTGTTGACGTCAATAACCCGGACACAATTAAGATGTACAACGACCTTACTAAGAATTGTAACCTTGACGGCTTCTGCAGGTACTTTCATTACGTATTCCTTATGTGATTGTGTATTTACCACGAAACTAAATCCCTGAAATTGATAATTTGGAAATAGAAATTAGGGTGTATTTGCTTAATGTTATTTCGGTTTTTCAAACATCCATCTTTAAGGTAAAGAATCATAAATAAGTAATCGTAGATGATAAAAAATCATGCATCTGGCTTTGTTCTAAGTTTCAAGTAAAAATATAAATATATCTTTTATATAAATTGTTGATTTTGGTGTGACTGCTTTAATTTCCGGATAGCACGCATAATATAATTCCCGTTTAATACGCTAAATGATATTTTCTTAAATAACGCAACTGCGTTTGGTGCGTTATATATTCTTTTCTGAAAATGAAAGTGGTTGGACATCAGAATATTTAATAAAGTTCATGGGTTTGAAATAAAAAGTGTGCAGTGATTGTGATGTAGCATCTAGCAAAATTTAGGATTCTTAAATGTGCGTTACTTGAGTTCATGTTTTGTCAAGTAACTTTAGTACATAGGAAGTTCAAGCATTGCGGTCGCCAATGTTTGGCGGGCTATATCTGGTGAATATATGTTACACTTTAAAAAATAGACTTCCCAATACAGACGAGACAAAAAAGCATTAAAGAAGTAGACAACGATTTAAAATGTCTTCAAATGCATTACGCAAGGAAAGACTGTGAAAAAGTATAAATGAGCAATCTATAATGAAGCCCTAATATAGCCTTACTATTCGAAATTAATGTAGAAGAAATTTGAATATGGTTTTTTAAAATTAATTTCTGAAAATATTTTCTGCATATACCGTCTTTGCGTAATTCTTGAAAATAATTAAAATTCATTTCTACTTTTAATGCGTTTTATTTCGAATTTTATAGAAAGTTTTGAAACTTTTTTCTCCTTATTTTTAGCATTAAAAGTAGAGTTATTAACTTTAAAAAAAATTGAATGTCTACATTATCTCGGTTATATTGACTTAACTCTTTACATAGGGATAAAACTAAAAAGTAGTTTGAGCTCACATACCCGCCCAATAACTCAACAAAGCAGACGCGATCAATCACAATCATTTGAGCGATAATGTAAACCTGCTTCCTTCGACCAAGTATTACAACGTATTACCCACCTTTTCTTTTTAATCGTTCACCAGGCGAACACTGCACGAGAAATACTAAATCTTAAAATGTCATGTCTGTAAACTATAAAAATTATCCTCCACAAGATGGCATTGCGAGTATAGAGAATCTTTCTTAATAATGAAGTAAGGCTTACACGTAAAAAGTATAATATTTAAAATGAACGATATAAATCTGTCCCAAAACAGACCAGAATGTCAGGAACTGGCTAACACACTTAACAGACACCCATGTTTGAATGGAGAGGCAGCCAGAATCGTCAACCACTTCATGGAGTCGAGACGAACGGGGCTAGAGTTCCTGGGACGCCTTCACTCGTGTCCAAGAGCTGTGGCACAGATCTGCTCAACAGAGTGCCCCGGGGCTTGCAACGTTGACTGCTCCCAGATCTGCGTGGACAGGGTTGTTGATTACAACCCCGATAAGTCTGACAACCCTCAAAACAACGACGACCCAGTCAATGATGGTGCAGATGGAGCAAGCAGCTTAGTCTCGCACTTTTGGATTTTGCGAATTGCTCCAATAGTCGCTCTAATAATACAGATTATGATACGTCTTTAGTTATGCAATTCTGTAATAGTAAGTTTAAAAGCCGCGGCTATGTCTAACAAACATAGCGGCCTCTAAATCTGAATGTTCAGTTTAAAGCTTAACAATACCCTTCCCATATTACCCTCTATATATTACCCGTTCCATATTACCGTCTCCATATTACCCTCTCCTTATTATCCTCTACATATTACATCTCCATATTACCCTATACACATTACCAAATATAAAATCTCCAAAATTAAAAACAAATTAGATACATATATGCTCAATATAAAATAATAGTTGTAATAAGTTTTTTGATTGTTTATACAAATTAAAAAAAAAAATTATTTCAACTTTTTATTCTGAAATGAGTCTAAAAATGTATCAATAAAATTAAAATTCTGAAATGATTTTTATTTAATTTTCTTTGTAATCTTTGTTCATGTTTTTTGACGTGTTAATTTAAAAAGTTTGACATTATTAATAACAATACGTTTTTTTCTTAACTATTATTTTGTAATTAGATTGTGATTGTCAAGTTTGTAGATCTTCTAACCTATAGCTGTAAACTGTTGTTTTATTATTTATTAAAGTTTGGTCAAGTTGTGTATCACTTGTCGTGATTTCTCTGGTTATTTCCTCTATCAACTAAAAGAAATAAATGGTGCCTTATTTTTATTTAGTCCTATGAGTGTGATATATGTTTATGCATTAATAGGTATCACTATTAATTTATATCCTTTTTATTTGGTACTAGCGAGTACCCGGCATGCGTTGCAATGCCACTCATCGAAATAAAGTGTCTGTGTTTTAATAATTTTGTTGTAAGTTCTTCTAATAACCACCTTTTTTTAAACGTCTGGTGCGTATTCGAATTAATTAGAAGGTTTTAAGAAGTGTCAGCAGACCACACGCAGCTGCCCGTGTGGGAAGCATGGATTTTCGAAATTTAGTCCCAAAACTTATAGCGATTGATACCCCCATGAAATAGCTATGTTTGAAATTATATTTATATGACTCATTTATTACATATAAACAAATTTAGGACCCCCGGCCCCAAAAGTAATATTGTGAAATATTTGTACTAAATCAGAAACCTATTTATTAAGTCACATATACAAAATGAAATGTCACAGTTTATATTTAATGTAATTCCACCCACTTATGTAATAGCTCTGTTTGACGTTATATTTACATAGCTCATATAAGAAAAAAAAAAGAATTTAAGGCCCCCGGCCCAAAGCGGAATATTGTAAAATATTTGCACTTCTTTAGAAACCTAATGCGGGCCTGCACACAACAACTCACTGAAAGTTTATCGCATTCACATGAATAGTATAGGAACTCATACGGACATTATATTTAAATAGCTCATATTAGAAAGAAAAACTACTATAGGGCCCCGGTACAAAACTGGTAATTCTTTGTAAAATGAATGGGTTTTGATATTCATGGATATACTTTTGTAAATGTATTTAAGTTGTGTTAACGTCATTTATTTTCTTAATTCGTAAAATGAGAATATAGCATCTATTTTTCACAACAGTAATATCATTGGATTTAAAGATATAAAATTGTACACACTCTATTTCCTAACCCCCATATATATGTACCTAAGAAGGCAAATTATTTGTCAAATTCATTTTGTCAACTTCCCCCTCCCCCAAACAGAGTTTTAAAGAAATTAATAAAATCATCCACGGGATTGTAATCCACTTACGCAAAAACAATTTTTGTTGCATTTCAAATGCTTTTTTCTTATTTAAATGAGTGATAAGTGCATTAGTGGATGCTATTTGGATATGTAGTTTCGCTGCACTGATTGCATTAAACGGCATTTTCGTATTAAAAGTATATTTAAAGGTTAGGGTTTTTTTATATTTATTTTATTAATTTATAAATTTCATAAATGTATATTTTTGGAAAGAATAAAAGTAAAAATTTATTAAACGTTAAAAATAAAAAGAAAAAATTTTATTTCATTTTTTAAATTGTAGCAATTTAAAAAGCAATCTATTATATTTATTAATTTTACTTTTAGGAAGGGGGAAATACATTATCAATTTTATTAGGCGCGGTTATTAAATCAGATAAATTTTTGCATTGAATAAATAGACAATTTGAGTTCTGACGTCATTTGCGTTATTATTTAGAACAAATTAATTTTACTTTTAGTACGCAATATTTGGAACGTACTTAAAAAATGCACTACAATCAACAGATGTTTTGGTTTCCCCGATAAATGTGATTACAGTGTAATTCTTTGATTATAATTTGTTTTATTAATTTTCATAACTTTCAACCACATATAAAATGTTTAAAATAGTTGTTAGTTGTTACTCCAGATTTATTTGTAATTTATATTATTAATACTTAAAATTTTATTAAAATTAAAGCGAATATACAATATATTTTTCGCATTACCATTAATTCGAGTTCCTTAAAATAATAGAAGAAAATTATGATTGTTTTAAAAAATGGGAACGTATTTAAATCGTATCGGTTCTTTGTGAGTTACGGTCAGCATAGATCATTCTTATATAATAGATGTATTACTACATCATTGCTATTCAAAATCACAACACATTTACAAAGCTATATCCGATTCTAAAATACGTCACAAAATTCAAGCTTATTAATAAAAACAACAAAAATACTCTCTACACTAAACATGCAAAAACGTGTTTTCTCTGCTCTTGCTACAAATTGATGTCTGTTGGCATTTGTTCAAGGGCGGTTGAGTTGATAGCTCCGTTTGAAATTATTTTTATAAAGTTTGTTAAAGAAAACAAAACGAATTTAAGGACATCGGCCCATGCGAAATATTGTAAAATGTTGTTCTAATTTAGAAACATTTGCGGGAGCGCGCATATCAATTCACCAAAGTTTTTATCGCAATCGGATGAATGGTATAGGAATGCATACGATAATTATATAGATAATAAATGGTGGAAAACGAATTAAGGCCCCCGGCCACAAACGGAATATTGTAGAATTGTTGTATTACTTCAGAAACCTACTTATTATATCACAAAATTAAAAAAAGAGAAACATATTACTGAAGTTGTATCGCATTCAGATAAATGGTATAGGAGTGCATACGGATATTATTTTTTACAAAGCTCATATAAGAAAAATAACGATTTTGGGGCCAACGGCCAAAAACGGATTATTTTAAAAGTGTTGTAACTACTTCAGAAACCTAATTACTATGTGACACACACAATTTAATGTCGCTATTTGTATTTTATTAAAAATCTATCCATCCACACATTAGCTCTGTTTGAAATTGTATTTGTATAGCTCATATAGGAAAAATAGAACTTAGGGCCCCTGGCTCAAAAAAGAATATTTTAAACGGTTGTAATAATTTGAAAAGCTTTGCGGACTTGGGTAAAACATTTTACTAAAGTTTTATCGCATTCAGATAAATGATATAGGAGCGCATACAGAAATTATTTTGTACAAAGCTCATATAAGAAAAAAAAGAATTTGGGAACAACGGCTGAAAACGGAATATTTTAAAAGTAATGTAATTACTCATTAACATGGGCGACCTTATGGACAACCTTTCAACAAAGTTTTGTTGCAATCGCATGAATGGTGTAGGAGCGCATACGGTTTGAAATTATATTTATATAGCTCCTTTAAGAAAAAATGAACATGGGGCCCCTGGCTCAAAACGGAATATTTTAAAATAGTTGTAATAATTTAGAAACCTTTGTGGGCATGATCGCAACATCTCGTCAAAGTTTTAGCGTATTCGAATAAATGGTGTAGGAGCGCCGACGAAACCTATAGTTTACAAAGCTCATATAAGAAAAAAAAACGATTTTGGGGCCAACGGCCAAAACAAAATATTTTAAAAGTGTTATAATGACCCAGTAAAATGCGCAAGCTTATGGAATACAACTCTACAATGTTTTGTCGCAATCGCATAAATGGTGTAGGAGCGCATACGGTTTGAAACTATATTTATATAGCTCATATTAGAAAAAACGAACACGGGGCCCCTGGCTCAAAACGGAATATTTTAAAACGGTTATAATTATTTCCAAACCTTTGTGGGCGTGATTGTAACATTTTACCCAAGATTTAGCGCATTCAGACGAATGGCGTAGGAGCGCAGACGGAAATATTTTTTACAAAGCTCGTATAAGAAAAAAAACGAATGAATGGCCAACGGCCGAAAACGAAATAATTGAAAAGTTTTTTAATGTCGCAGTTAAATGCCCAGGTAGGTGGCCAACAACTCACCAAAGTTTTGTTGCAATCGCATGAATGGTGTGGGAGCGCATACGAGACAAACATACATACATACATACATTCATTTTTATATATTTGGTATTTTACTATATCATATATATATTATATATATATATATATATATATATATATAAATATATATATATATAAAGTATACCGCGGCTTGCATGACCTAGCGCCGTCCTATCTCAAAGCGCTCAAGATGTCTTATGTACCCACCAGACAACTACGCTCATCCGATAGTGGCAGATCTCGATACCGCGTGTTCGCATTGAGACTTAAGGGAAGGTGCACTTTCGCCTTTGCTGGCCTAACAATTTGGAACACCCTTCCCGTCAATCTCAGAAACTGCCACACACTGGAGTCCTTCAAAACCTATTTGAAAACACATCTATTTCGCAAACACCCGCTGGGGTGTTGTTGTCTACCATCTTTTTTCCAGCTAGCTATTATGTCCTATATGTATATTGGCTTGTATTGTTCATGGTTGCAAAGGGGATGCAGCACTTTGAATGGGTGTATGCTCGTATGTAGTTTTGTAGTGTTGCGTTTTGTATTTCAATGTGGTAAGAATAAATTGTTTTCACTTCTCTTTTAAATGTGGCTGACTTTGTATCGCGCTTCAAGCCTTTGGGGGATGAAGCGTGATTTTTCAAATAAACTTTAATATTATTATTATTATTATTATTAGAACACAGATGCATTGATATTGGAATTTAACTATACATATTTAATTGCTTGATTTTAAAAAAAAACGCTTCAAGTGCTGTCTATAAGGGTCCTTCAATTTCATGGACATTGACCTTGATTCGTGGGAGACACATGGACCGTGAATGCTGGCGTGTCAGACTCGCTGTCAGGACATTTGGCACACCGCACTCACGCAGAGACAGCCCACTGCAAAGAAAATCAGAATCGACTCAAATTCAACTAGGTCCCTAATATTGGTTTAGTCACTCCAGGGTTAATTTCAGCCGTCTCTCAAAAAAGAAAAAAAAGGAGGGGGGGGGGGAATGGGGGCAGGGGCAAGGTTGTTCGCACTTATCGGTATTTTTTTTTTTTTTTTTTTTCAACTTCACAAATTTGAAGACTTTAATAACACTGTATTACACCATCTTGACATCATTATCAAGGACTACAATTCTAATAATGTTTCTTGCTAAGAATCAAAACATACGCAATCAATTTATAGATTGTATGATGGCATTGGGATTGAATTCGTATTTTTATTAGCATATTTATAAATGTACTCGATTCCATAACTGTTGAGTTAAATAAAATGGACTCTAAAAAAAAAATTGAGATTTAAAAAAAAAAAATTAACAATTTAAACGTAGCATGCAAAAAGTGGACATTTCAATCAATTAATATATCATTTCCTCGTACACCTCATGGTGGTGCCCTTTCTGTCATCTATAAGGACACGTTGTCCCGCCTTTGGCACAGACTTTCCATTTGCTCACACATCGCTGAAGCGGTTCAACTTACCTTGCCGGTGCCCACAGGAGAGCGTTCATTGTGTGTGCATTTATCGCATCTGTGTCATTTATTTGCTTTTTTTTATATACAGCGTGGTGAGCCCAGCCCTAGGCTGGGGTACCACGCTACAGAAAACTACAAATAATAATAATAATAATATCGAAGGCGTTTCTGTTTTATTTAAAATGTGTTAATTTTGTAACAAAGTTTCCCGAATAACAGGTTTTTAAAAAAATAGCCTATATTTATTAAATTCCCACCTGCAATTGTTTTTTTTAATATCAGAATAATAAATAAACTTTCCCATTTAGTTGTCAGGATTTATATTCCCCAGAGGGGCGGCACAGTGCTGTCTGGAAACACAATGTCAAAAAGACAAACACAAAACTATGACGTATCTTCCGACCATTGCAAACGTGTCTAATAAATACGTTTGTATAAAACCAGAAGTTGGTGAAAGTGTTAATTATTTTAGTACAAAATGACTTTTCTGTAGTCGCCACGCATTAAATATAGGTAATATATAATAGTTTTTTGTATAAGTACAGAATCGAAGAAAATAAAGAGAGAGAGAGAGACAGACAGGCATACAGACAACGAAGGGATATAGATAGAGGAAGGTAATTTACACATAGAGAAGATTTATAATAGAAAGAAACTATAGAAAGTGTTAGAGACACAGGATGACAAGTATCTCGCCCCCCAGAAGCCAGGTCGATTAATCAGAGCCAAACACTCACTAGACACTGACTTAACATCTGACAACCCCATAGGCAATTACATCCGAAACAATAGCAAATGCTTCACTGTGCCTCGGAGTAACACTGTACAAGATAAACGATCATTTTCTCCACGCCGAAACATCGCTTGGAACCACCTGGACAATACCGCCGTGAACTCGACATCTACCGAAAGCTTCAAGGCTGCCCTGGCATCTGCTAGGAGCCGTTAGGATGGCAGCATCGCTTCCCCAACCGTTGCACATATGCCAGAGCATGGATTCGGCAACCTACCCTGCCAGAACCAGAGGTGGTATTAGACAGATATTAAAATAAAGTGTGACATATATGTGTATATATGGAAAGAGATAGAAGGAGAAAGAGAGAGATTGACATATAGAAAATGAAATTTATTAAATATAGAGAGATAATGGGAGAGAGAGTGTTACAGTGTAAGAGAGTGACAGAGAAAGGACAAAAAAGATAGTTATATATATATATATATATATACAGAGAAAGAGAGCGCGCGAGAAAGGGAGAAAGAGAAAAAAGAGAGAGAGAGAGAGCTTGTGACACAGTGCGATATACTTACATAAAGAGAATGAGTGAGAGAGAGAGACAGAGAGAGAGAGAGTGATGTTAAGGGATTATAAAGATTATAGTAACACTATTGTCAAGGGTATGAGATCACTGTTGTTATGTGTAGATCACTGTGGTTACGTTTGGTACGTACAAATTGTTAGTTAGAGATTATATGTCTTGCTGTATATATTGTATGAGATTGTGACGTATATGGGTAAGGGGAAATGACGTCTTAGTTTAGTTGTTGTTATGACAGTGGATAGATGGCCGTTGTACGACTGGGTGTTGCTTAGTATTATATATATCAACGATAGTTCAGTAATTGTTAGAGAATAAACATTATCGTACAACAAACCGGTTGGTGTTGGTGTATCGGTATTGGTTGTCATTGTTTACTCTGGCCCGTGAGACGAAGTAGGACGCATAGTCTAACAAAGCGGGCATCTATCGTCATGGCTAGATGAGCACAAAGGACACTAACATTTTACATTTCGTCAACTATTAACTCTAATACATTCTTAATGCAAATACCAAAACACTTTTACGTATACAAATATAAACAAATTGTATTAAATATTGAACCTAATATCGTTGTACCTTTATAATGAATTTATTTGTCAGTGACTACTGACTACACACAGAGACATGACGTAATTTCATGGTTTTTTTTAGCAACAAAGTAAAAATGCACGCACTATTCTATTTCCTTTGTTTACAATATCCGCCATTGCCAAATGTATCGACATGGGTACATCACTAAATGCATGCCTTTTGTTATATTACATAACGGTAATAGGAATGGGTGAGTAAACCTTTATTTTAAGTCTTTTACAATTAAATGACGTGCTCCCTAACTGGTGTCCCCTGTGATCCACGCTAAATGCCCCAATGAGGAAGAAAACCACGATTTAACTATGATAACACCGTTTTGCCGCAAAGTCAACAATTTGTGGCATAGCTCGGGTTGGTGTTTACCGGTGCGCTAAATTCATACTTTCGACCCCCCTCCCCCCCCCCCTCTTCCTCCCGACTTCCACGATGGATTTCTTCTTGTTAAAATAAGTCCACAGTATATCAATGACAAGTAAAAAAAAAAATAATAATAGAATGTATGGAGGTAACATTTTTTTAGAACTGTACCAGGTATTTAGAATCTCCCGTTCTCATTGTATTTGGTATCAATTGGAAGCTTCATTTCTCAAAATATAGATAAATAGAACTGCGTGTCAATTACTCAATTTCTCGAAAACTTCATTTGACGTTGAATCATGGTCAAAACGGTGTTTTTCTGACCTAATTATATGGCCATGTAATGCCTGACGCACCAACCTTGAACTTTTAATAAAGCACGCATTTGGATTGGTTACATGTTTGGACAATTCACATGGGATCGGTTATCCTGTTGTGAAATTCGGTTAAACCGAGCAGTGTGTGCTCTGTTAGACCGAGCAGTGTGTGCTCTGTCATTAGGCAATATTTTTTATAAGTGGTGTCCTACCCCCTCCCACCGAGATGGTTTCACCCGCACGCCACTAGCTACACCACAAGGAACAATGGTTTGCTTCTTACCAAAGTGTCGAACAGAGTTCCAACAAAAATATGTGCAATTTAAATAGTAAACACGGAGAACTTAAGTTTAATAACTTTTAACATGACCTGCAGTTGTGAGCGTTACCACCAATGTTATATTTTCTATAATTTTACGTAAATCGAATCAATTTAAAAATATGATTTTAAAAAAAAATCTACTTAAATTTATCTTATGGTAAAGTAGTATTATTGAAATTAGAAATACATTTACCATAACAATACAAACAATATTTTATTAATTTTATTTGATTGTCAGAGTTAAGATATTCTATGTAGTTTCAATTAACAACAATATTACAAACATGAAAACTCTGACCTGAATCTTGACAATTTTATAAGGGCAGGTAATTATAGTTACAGCTTGTATCACAATCGAGGACAATAATCTCAGGGCGTGTTGTTATAGCTTCTATCACAATCGTGGACAATAATCTCAGAGCGGGCTGTTATAGCTTCTATCCCAATACCATACAATTTTAGCGTTAGACCGTGTTACTGATTTGTTTGATTCATAATATGTAATGAATTTAGAACTAAGACGGTATGAATCCTTTATTTCTTCAGCTACGTGTCTCAACCCCATATTCGACAAGACGGAGATCTGAGAAGGAAAAAAAATCACAGTCACATGTGATATTAGTCGTGTGACTGAAACCTCATACAATATGATTCATTCCCTATACATTAGAAGAAGAGTCAAGTACCAGGATGGAAAAGAATGGTATGATCAAAGATTTCTGTATGGTACAATGCGAAATGTAACCCTTGTGTAAGTAATTTCAAATAGTCAGTTAATACATTAGAAATGGCTTTTTATTGTCTGAGAGAGTTGAAAAAAAAATACATTAATATCATTAACCTCTCTATAATGTGACACTAATTATTATGATTATTATTGATACTGACACGACAATGTTTTAAGTGAAATCTTCAATATGAAGGGCAAACTGTTGATATGTATTCCAATGTTAATCATATAAATCAAAGATATGAATAGTATTTCACTCCAATGTGGCATGATCATGTATTCTAAAATAAGGAATATTTAAGGTATGGTTATTATTATGGACTTCTCAAAGGCATTTGACCGTGTCAATCATAGCTTGCTATTACACAAACTGCAGAGATATGGGATCGAAGGCAATAACAAAATATGGATCTCTAGCTTCCTCAGCGACCGATGCCAGGCTGTAGTGGTAGACGGCACAACCTCCTCCTTTGTCCGTGTTAAGTCAGGGGTCCCTCAGGGCTCTGTGCTAGGCCCCTGTTTGTTCCTAGCATATATCAATGACCTGCCAGAGAAGCTGACCTCCCAAGCAAGACTGTTCGCAGATGACACGGTGGTTTATAGAACGATCACCAACAGTTCTGACCAGGACCAGCTGCAACAGGACCTCAATCGGTAAGCCGAGTGGGAGATGAGCTGGGACATGGAATTTCATCCCGTCAAGTGCCAGACACTGTCAGTCTCCAGAAGCAGATCCCCTCTACACCACCCTTACGAGTTGCATGGCCATATTCTAGAGCCAGTTTCCTCCGTAAAGTACCTAGGTGTTGCCGTCCAAAGAATAGTCCGCTGGGACGAGCATATTAGCAATGTGTGCAATCGGGCAAACAAGACCCTGGGGTTCCTAAGACGAAATCTGAAGATTGGCAACTCAAGCGTGAAAGAAAAAGCCTATAAAGCCTTTGTCCGGCCGCTGTTAGAGTACGCATCCTCAGTCTGGGACCCATTTACCCAGAAGAGCATCGACAGGTTGGAGGCGGTCCAACGACGGGCAGCACGCTTTGTCATGAACCGCTACAGAAACACCTCTAGTGTTGGCAGCATGCTGAAAACATTAGGGTGGTCACCGTTGGAAGAACGACGACGACTATCTAGGCTCTCCATGCTGTACAAGATCAATAATGGGCTGGTCCACTGCTCCAGTATCAAAGAGAAACTCGTCAATCTCCCCCCTAGACAGCGAAGAGGTCACGACAAACAGTTTCGACTTTTAAAAACAAGAACTCAGTACAGGAGCTCCTCATTCCTTCCAAAGACAATAAAGGAATGGAACAATCTTACAAAAACAACAGTTGCGGCGATTACACCTGACACATTTGCGGCTCCTGTCTTGCAACCAGTGAATTATCCCCTTAAAAAGCACGCACATTAACATCGCGAACCCCTCTGAACCATAGGAGCCATAATGATCAATGGATTGATCGTGGGCCCTCAAAACATAGAAGAAGAAGAAGATTATAAATTAATCACAGAACGGTGCGCATTCTTAAGGTCGGTTCACACGATCAAATTTTCCTTCAAGCATTTGATGCCATTCGTGTATGAAGCCTTGTCACAAATTTCAAATTACTATTTGATCAAATTCCCCAAAAAAAGAAACCACGCACAAAATATTGCGTTCATACAACAATTTGACGCGAAATTTGATAGTTTGAACTGACACGTCTTCAAATATAATATATTAACAATAATATGAGACTCGCTGCGATGCCTCAGTGGTAAAGGCGAACAGAAAAAAAGGAGTAAAGTTGAACTGTCTTCATGTTATGAGACACGAATTATCCCACCACAAAATAGCCTGAACATTATGGTGATTTTAAATTATATTATTATTATTTGTTTATAATATTATTTCATCGCAATGTAAGATAATTTAAGGCTATACCCCTTTCAACCTGGTTGCGAAATGAACAATTTAATACTCTTTATAAATAGCAATATGGTGATGATGAAGTTGTAGCGCCATGGAAAGCAATCTTCAACACACTGATATCCCCGAAATTTTCGGAGGTACAGTTGAAATTGATTAACACAAACTCCACTTGCGATGATGCTAGTACGTTCTATTGTAGTTTTTGGCCTAATTATTATATAGAAGACATAGAATCAACAGAAGTTCCCAGAAGAAAAGGTAATTTGACGTTAAATAACTTAATAGAGCTTAGAAAAGTATTTTGTAAACACCTATGATATTTTTTGCTATTAGATGAGAGAGGTTTACATAGATTGCCAGGGCTTAATGGGGAAAAAATGAAAAAGGTCTTGTAAAAGATTTGGTGCAGGAAAGATGGAAGTAAAGACGTGATTGGGCAAACGTGTCATCCAGAGGACTCACAGGCAGCTATTTTTTTGTTGGGCCGCAAGAACATTTTCTAGACATTACATTTTTCATATAAAGATTCGATGTTTCCGGCCCTTAAAAAAAGGGGTAGGTGAATTTTTGTTTTGAGTTGGATGTATTTAAAAGAGAGTTGTCACGGAGCTGTTTGTAAAAATAGCTTAAAATAAAAATCCTAACACATAAAAATACGAAATAAACTACAACTTTTAGCCCTTTACAGTAAAGAAAAGAAAGTAAAAAAAATTAAAGACTGTACTGTAAAAAAAAAATACAAATACAAAATACAACTCATTCACCGTGTGTTTCAGATAATCACACATGATAATGTAATATACCAGGGCTTAAGCGGAGAAAGTTTTTTTTACACCGGTTCCGGGAATTTGAGAAAGTACCCGATGGGTCGACGTTTTACAAAAAAAAGGAGTTAACTTCTCATTTTCTTTAATATACGCCCACCTTTAAACAATAGTCTTACATACAGTCTTGCAGACAGTCTACACCATATTGATTAATATAATAGTGCAATCACACTCTTAAGACAACATAGTTCAACCTTTTTACCCGAGCACAAACTTCAGTCATGGCGCTCACTGCGTGACAGCTTTATTTTTTCATTCAATGCTATTAATATAAACATGTTGAGTACAGGATGAGCGCAGCTTGTGAAAAGGAAGCAGCCACACCACAAGGGGAAAAAATATATAAATAAGAGATAGCAAACAGAAACACTTCTAGCGAGAGTTAACTTAATAAGTCATCTTAGTAAACAGAAACATATGTAGTTACATTTAACTTAATGTATGGTAAAAAGACATATGCCCAGGTTCAGTCCAATTCAAAAGTCATTGTAAGCATAAACCCGTCTGGCCGAAGTTAACTTAACAATTTCAACGAAAATAAAAGAAATGGATTTGCAAACAGGTATAACGTATGGCACTGTCCAACAAAAATAAATATTTTTTTAAACAAAATTAATTACGTATAGAAAAGCATCGATACATCTAAAATAGGAATCGTTTATATAATTAAATATTTTTTGTTAAAATTATTTGCCTCCACCAGCCTGCAGGTACTGGATTAGTGCTTACAGAAGTGCATCACAATTTATAATTTTAAAAAAGTAGTCTCAATGTAATGAAGTTTACATTTCTAACAACATTAAGTTTAGAGAAGTTATTTCTGCCATATATTATACGACTAATTTACCACTTTTTGCGCTCCTAAGTTACAATTTATTTTCGTTAAACATTATCCTAAATTACAAAATCTAAATGATCACGAATTAAATCATTATTGTTACTAAAGGAGTTCCTGGGATGGCTGATTTCTACACTAGAGAAATACTTTATTTTAGGAACCAATCGAAAGTAATTTTCTGATTTCGGCCGCAACCGAAACTTGGCGAAAGTTAAAAATGACGTTCGGCCGAAACCGAAGACGAAACCAAAAGCTTAACGAGAATTTTGACCGAAACCGAAATATTTAGATATTTTGAAATTCGTTCACGCATACATTCTGCATGCATCGAAAAATTATGGGAGAAAGTATCAATATTTACATTCTTTTTATAACAATTACGATCATCCTGAATATTAATAAATAAACACGTTGGTATTTACCATTGTAATTGAAATTAATATAATTTGTTACAAATCTATATAAAGTAGTAGGGTAAACGAAAATTTGGACGGTGGGGGATGGGGCGAAATTCATGCAAAATACACCCTTGAATGCCCTTTGCTTTTATATTATAATTACAACGCTCAATAGACATGTATCTACAAAAATTATTGTGGCTCTAATTACTAATAGTGCAAATTGTCACTAAAGTTTCAGTTATTAAGGCTATACAAATATCACCAATTTTTTAGCAATTATCAACATACTAACGTTTTGTTGTTTCACAAATAGCTGGCAAGATATCGCTGTACATGTATTAATATTTAGCCTAGTACCAACACATTAGTCTTTTCGTGCTGATGACGTAATTATTTCGCTCCGCGACCAACCTCCCTGACCCCCATTGTTGGTGGAAACATTTTCTTTATCCGGGTATCACAAAATAGTTCTTCTAACGGGTCTCGATGAAGAATCGCAAAAAACATCTCAATTGATCGCGGAAATTATAAAAGAAAACAGGTCCGCAGTAGGCCTACTAAATTAGTAATATACGAACCCATGATACATGCACACGCGTGTTATTTCGTCAATAACAATGTTATGAGCTTGATACTTTCAAGAAATGAATGAATTTAAAAAGCCGAAGTTTCTGGGATATCGTCCAGGGCAGCGGTTGAGACATGGTTCATTGTTGCGTATAGATCCAAGTAGTGCTCAATCCACCGTGTGAGTTGTTTATCCCGATCAGTATTAAGTTCCCCCGATTTTGAAATTAAGGGCGCAGTCTTGGGGGTCAGAGGGCCTGGTGCTTGTTTTATATTCTGGTACATAGCCTTTGCATCTCCTCTATCAGCAGCTGACTGTATGCTGGAGCTTAGATTGAGCCAATATGTCTTAGCGTAGTGGCGAGCTGCCTGCTGTGCTTTTTTTCTTGACACTTTTAAGAGATTGTAGAGTTTCTGAGCAGGGCCTGTCTTTATAAGCTAAGAGAACCTTTCTTTTAACATCAGTGAAATGCTTCATTTCCTGCCACTGAGCCTCGAACCATTCGGCACTTTTGCGTTCACTCTTGCAAATGCCGTGATACCTGAGTTACAGATAGTGTCAAGCAGATGTGACCATTAGGTCTCAATAGTGTCTATTGGTGGCATTTGTTCAAGATCTTCTTGTAATGTCTGGGTGTATTCTTCTGTTATTTCTTAGTTATTGGTGGAGTAGATGCTTTTGCGTGGCTTGCCCTTGTTTTTGGTGTGATACAGTTTCTTTGGCAGAAACCTTATCTTGCTAGCCACTAAGGAATGACCTGTGTCGCAGTCTTTGCTGTGGTAGCTGCGTGTGAGGAGAACAATGGCCAGTTGTGTGCGTTTTGTGTTTATGAGATCTAATTGGTGCCAGTGTTGGGAGCGGGGATGCCTCCATGACACTTGGTGAAGTAGGTATTTGTTACACATAGTCCATGTAAGCAGCACAAGTCCAGTAATCTCTGCCCATTTTCATTTAGTCTACCTCTTCCAAAATGACCGAGGCATGTACGCCAGTCCAGGTGATCAGTTCCCATTCTTGCATTGAAGTCACCCAAGAGTTAAATTGCTTCGTTGTTGGGTATGCTGGCTATTGTTTGATTAAGATCTTCATAGAACTGGTCTTTCGCTTCTGATCTGGAGGAAAGTGTTGGAGCGTGATCTCGTATGAAAGCAGAAGAAAAACAACCACTCATATATTGCTTAATAGTTGGTGGATTTACAGTTACTTAACACATAGTGTATAACATCAAAGCTAAAACAATCTTCCGAAATCTTTGTCCACAAAAACAGCTTCGTGTTACTTGCCATCAAGTGCAACCAACAGCACCAGCACACTGCCTACTGAAACTACCTACTCAAGTGTCACTGGTGTAGAATCCACCCCGTACACTGAGCCAACTATACATAGATCGGGATTTTGAAGTGAACGGCCAAGGAGAGAGTTTCCTCATTACAGAAATGCATATCTCTATTTTAATGTATGCCATGTTTAAAAAAAACATATTTTCTTACGATTCCTTCGACTAGTGGAAATTTTAGTCATTCATGTTGTCACGTTTGGTCATCTATGTTTTCAGGTTTGTTTAAATCTTTTTTTTAAATCTATTTTTTTATATTTGCTACCATATTTAACATTTTAAATATTTTATAGCAAATAACTAGAAAATGAATTGTACAATGTCTGCTATAGAATTAATAATTAAACAATTGTTATGCAAATAATTTTTTTAAAAAAAGTATGCTACATTGTTTTCTAAACAAGAATTTTTACGTTTTGAACATAATATATTCCTCCATTAAATCTCACTGTATAGCGTTTTAATAAAATACAGTACCGAATTAAATCCCTTGAAGTCCCCTGAGCAGACAAGATTTTGTGTTTCTTTCAAAGTATTACTTAATATAGCATCCGCAATTTTAAATTCGAGTAAAGATTTTGTTAAATGATAAATAAAACGAACTTTCTTTTTAAATAGCACCATTCATTTACATAAATTTTGCTTTTCTCTCATCTTTAGTTTCCAATTCTAGGACATTATTTTATAGTTTAATATAAACAAGTGCGTCACTACACCTAATTTCGGTAATAAATCAAGATATCTTCAAATTTTTCGTCATATTGAATTCTCTAATCTAGTAAACGTGCAAAAAATGATTTGACTTACGCAATTTTTTTTTTAAGTTTGTATTCTAAAACTCAAATTTTGGTCGATGAATGGCTTTCACAAATAATGAGTTCAGTCCTTTGCACAGACTAGACAAGTTAAACATCCTGCAGTGTAATCAGTAAGTTATTGACTCGACTCCTGTGACGTTTCTTGTTTTTCAATAGGGAACGAGAAATTTTCTGTTAAAGAAAATCCCAAGTTTATTTAATTCACACATTTTCAATCAAATGTTTTAAAAATAAACTACTTGTATTTTTCACTTCCAACATTAATGTTTTAACGGTACCTGGAGAAATACAAAGCATTTGGGTGGGGGGGCGGGGGTTATTTTATTTTCACTTCCTTATTCAGTGAGAAAGCTGCTGTAGACGACCCTGATATAGGAAATATTAAAAACAAAAAACATTATTATTATCAAAGGCTCTGAGTGTAATGTTTATATTTGTTGCATTTTTCCTTTCCTTTTGTCAAATGTTAGCGTTCAATAATAGTTCATTATAAGAGTTCACTTTGAGTGTTCATTGTTATTACACACCTTAATATATTCTTGTAGACAAAACGTTGATTGAGTCGTTTTTTCTTTTCTTTGATGCGTTAGTTTTGATTGTAAAATTTTCGCATTGTTTCTTTACAACATGCAACACATGAAGTATAGCATTTCATTCGCATCACAGTGCAGTCAAGATAATTCACTACACGTTCTGGGAAGTTTATTAAATATGTTTTTTTTTTTTTTGGTTTGTCATTGTTCAGAATTATAGTGTGTGGACTTTGATATAAGATATGTTTACGGACTCCATTTATCCAGTCTAGGTTTAAATCTGGCGAAGTTGACGCAATAATCTTTTCTTTTCATAGTATCTCATTTATCAGACATTAAAAATGTGTTAACACCAATGATCAACAAAGAATTGTAAAACAATTTTGTAATCAGGGCATTATACCTTCGTAACACCAGCCTGTGCACAGTACCGTAACACCAGCTTTTGAGCATTACCTTTGATCCAGCCTTCACACACTACTTACGCACCAGACTTTGAGCACTACCATCGTACCAATCTTTGCATACTACATTCGCACCAGCTTCACACACTACTTACGCACCAGACTTTGCACACTACCTACGCACCATTCTTTTCACACTATCTTTGGACCAGCCTTTGCACACTACCTTCCCAACATCCTTTGCAAACTATTGTCACACCCGATATTTAACTCTACTCTTTGTTAGTCCCTCAAATATAAAGTATGCCTTTTGTTGTTAAATTATTTCTTTATAGAAAAATTCAAGTTATGCTTTGAATCCAGCAAAGTTCAAACATGCTATTGAACTAATTCTCATGGACAATCCAATGCTTTTGAACAACCTCTTTTGGATAGACCAATGCTAATGAACTAATTCCCGTGGACAGACCAATGCTATTTAAATAAAACTTTCGTGGATTTATGTGTCAAATATTTAATAACAAACGGGTTTTTTAACTTAATTCTGTAAACTTTCCCAAAAAATTACAAAGTTGAACAAATCGTGATGTTTGCCATCACCATATTTCATTTCCCATATTTTTCTTTAAGTGAAACTTCAAGACATTATGAAGCTTTCGGTGCTAGATTATAAATTGTGTACAACACAATAGAAGTCAAAAATATTTAAGTTGGTTTACATTGCCTCTGGCTAAGGTTATTTAAGACTTACTAAAATAACCTCCTTCCACGTACAACTCTCTCAACAAACTCCCTCTTCTCGTTATCCTGTCTCGTGAAAAACAAGCTTAGGAATCGGTAGGACTGTACAAACAGCCCAATGATTTAGATCGTAGTGACCAACTGAATCGCAAATAAAAGCGGTCCTTCGTACTCATCCTTTTTTGTGGCCTCGGGACCTGAAAGAACACCATCGAAGATGACTGTGTAAATAAATTGATGACTTAAGTGCTAAAAATCTATATGACATTTTAAATGAGAACATTTTAACCCCATGCTTTATTTGACTTTATAGCCTCTTATCTCAGGCAAAAATTAACTTTGTAAAATTATGGAATTGGCCTTGTTGGGGTCTCGTTTTCAGCTTAATTGTACTATAGTTATAGTAGTGCATTTAGTGTACAATTTTTCGTATTCGAAAAAAAATTACTTAGAAAAGTCATTTGCTACACAAATCGAGGAGCCTATTTATTTTAATCTACACAGTTCCAGAAAGCTTTATATTGCTCTTTGGGTATTAGAATGGGATGTAATAGCTTGTGGATATGCTATTAGATCTATGCATTTATGGGGATATTCTTTAAACATACTCTTAATAATACTACCGGGAACAAAATCACACTGGGAATATGATCCCAACGCGGAAAAAGGAACCTAATGGGGAACGAGTAAAATGTAACTCACCAGTAACCGGATCCAATCGAGTAACAGAATTAAATAGGGATCCTATCGGCAAATGGGGTCCCATTTGACAAGACGATCCCAGCGATAAACGGGTTCACATAGATAACAGGATCGGGATCCTATCGAAAATGGGATCCCACCGGGATCAAGAAACCATTTGGAAACGGGATCTAGCCGGGGTATGGGAACCACAGGGATCTGGAACTCACGGCCTTGGGATCCCACCGAAATCGAGATACCATCGGGATTAGGATCCCTTCAGTATCGAGATCTCACCGGTATCGGGATCCAACGGACGAGCGGGATCACACTAGGATTTTAAAACAACAGGGATGGATCAAAATGAGAAAACTGATCCCGACGGGATCGGAAACGACAAGGATTTGGATCCCGCAGGGATAATAATCCTCCCGGCATCGTGATCAAACCTAGATTGGGATCCCACCGGGACTAGGATCCCACAAGATCGGGATCCACCGGGATCGCGATACCAACTTGATCGGAAATCCTCTAGTATTGGGATTCCACCGAGATCAGATTTGGATTATGACAAAACCTGAATCGGGATCATACAAGGTTTCGGGAATTCATCAGTAGTGGGAACTCACTAGGGTCGGGAGTGAAACGTGGTCGGGATCCCTCCTGTACCGGGATGTCATCGAAAAACGGGATTCTATCGGGAAACGGGACCCGAGTAGAATCTCTCCAGGATTCACAAGGTGAAGCAGCCAAAAGACCAAGTGCTCCTTCTTCACCAATCCGTAATAAATGGGCTCCAGAACTAAAACACGACAGTTGTCGAATTACTTGATATCTCATAGCCATACGAGAACGTTTAGGGTTTCTGTCTTTTGTTAAAGTTGCAAGACGTATTCTTAACTGCAAATATGTTTAGGATGGATATCCGATTTTCTTACGAAGTGAAATATCAACACATTTCTCAGCGAAACCTTAAGGAAAAGAACTTTCGATATAGAGCTGCTCATCATATGGGTCAAACCCACCAAACCCCAATTGCACACTCTTCCTTGCTTATGTAAATGACGTCCCTCATGTACTGAAAACAGATGTAACCATGTATACTGACAATTTGGTAACCTGGAGCATCCGTATGGATGCCAACCTACAGCAAAAACTACTACAGCAAGACCTCTCTTATATCAGGTAGGTGCATGTTGTTCGTCAGTCAAGATTGATTGGGACTATTAAGTCATTTAGTTAAAAAATTACCCGTCCCCACATTACTTGGGATGATGGGTGTTGGATGATTGATGAATTGCGCAGATGACTTTGTTTAAAGTCGATGAAAAGTCGCCCGGAAACACCATGTCCAGTGGCAAGACTAAGTCAAGACGACCAGCGTTGGGTACGGGTGCAGTGGATGACCAAGATGTGCTACGTGCCTCATCTTGCTATGTACACTCCATGGTGCGTTGATGTATTCGCTTTCAACTCCGTTGACGCTAAATGGGCTCCTCCGCAGGATCCGTCGACGTTCAGGCTACGCATGCATTAGGTAGGCAAACCAAATTCACCGAAGGTTTGATGCCTTAGCTATCCACACCTGGTTTAGCCAACTACTTGAAGCCGTTGCCCAGGGTATGGCCACTGTTGCAAGCTAACAGCTACTTGGAGCCACGGGTGAGAGTTGATTGACAGGAGAGGACCAAGACCATCCACGTAGCCACCGTTCCTGGGAATAAAAAAAAAACACGAGATTTCCAGACAAAGCAGACAAAGCACGTTCAACACGCCTTGGTCCCAAAGACAATTTGGTAAAAACCTCTATCTATTAAATTACGAAAACAAAACAAAACACAGAGAAGACAGTCTATTTCTTATTCACAAATGGAAATGGTCGTAACATTCTATTTTAAAAAAAAGGATCGGGCTCGAGGTCGATGAACTAGAACTCGAATGGGACAAGCAACTGGTCTACCTGGGAGTCAGCTTGGGTCCAAAGATACAAATGCACAATTTTGTAAAAGACCTAAACTCAAAGGTGAAGGCCAGGCTCAACCTAGCGCAAATTGGGGATCTAACACAAGTGCACTCAGAGCTCGATTTCTGATAGTAGTGTAAGTTCGATGATAGGTTATAACATGCCGGTTCAAGACTTTGCAAGCAAAACTGAAGTTGCAAAAGTTGGTTTGAGTCCAGAAGCAGGCCTTGAAATTCATATATGGTGCATTTGAAATGAAACGCACAGTGGCTGTGGAAACGTTAGCAATATAGATTCATTAAGTCTAAGAAAGGAAAAGGCAATTTTAACTGCCGTTGGAAGGTACAGACACTGCCTTTCCATTCATCTTTACTTTGTTTGTGTCTGATTTTTTCGCCCACTCCTATTTCTCCCCTTTTTTAGGTAGGATATATCTATGTATACATATTATGTATATTTGATTTACACTCATGTGTGTGTCTTGTTGTACTGATGAAGGCTTTATTTTCCGATTTTGTTTGTTTATGTGTAATGTAAAATTATTATTAAAGCTTAATATATAGTGTTATATTGAAGATATACTTCCGGTTAACAACAAGATGGCTGAAATCAGAAATTGGTGTAGTCCCCAAATGAAAATTCAATCTGCAACATGCCTAGAAAGCGGACTGTGATCTTAAAACGTACTAATAATTCAAAGGAGAAGAAAATGGATACAACTAATCGGAAGACAGCAGAAAAGGTATAAGAGATCGACTAACGAAAGTGGGAACATTTGCTTCTTGAGAGACAAAAAACCGGAAATTGCATATTTCTGCCGCGACACAATATCTCGATAAAATAACAACACATAAAAAAAAAAAGCTCAAAACCATTAGCTTCGGGTAGATGAGACCCGTAAACCATGGCCGGTAGCTCATCTAGGAGAGGGAAACTCTGACTCCAAACCTCCGCTGCCTTGTGGATATACCCAGATGGGAAAGGCTAAGGGAGTAAACCCCGACAGAAAATCAGGAATTGGAGCTCTTTAGGCGGTCTGTTTTTGAAATCATTAGCATTCCAGCAGCTCCTGCGACGCCAATGGTGCCATGCCGTATCGACACTACTCGATCCCTTGAATCCATCAAGGGCGTGGAGAGGGGGGATCTGCTGGTTGGGCAGCAGCTGGTTCTCCATACTACTTCGCACAGGCTTTATCTGCACTGGGTGCGTGGAGATCAGAGGGTCATCTCAACAAGTAGGCCACAGAAACATGCACCTAGAAATAAGAAAACAAAAGAAAAGAAGACACCAGCTCTTCGACTAGCAAGCTGGAACGTAAGGACTATGTGTCCGGGTATTACTGCCGACATGCAGCTCATTGACGACGCAAGGAAGACAGCTATCATTGATAGAGAGCTTAGCAGACTAAACATTGATATTGCGTGCCTCCAGGAGACCAGGCTCCCGGAATGTGGTACCATAAAAGAACACAACTACACTTTTTTCTGGCAGGGTGGACCAATGGACGCACCAAGACAACATGGGATTGGTTTTGCTATAAAAAACGTACTCTGCTCATCCATAGAACCCCCGACAAAGGGCACAAATAGAATACTTACAATACGTCTATCAACGTCTTCTGGATTTGCCAACATCATCAGTGCTTATGCTCCAACACTTTCCTCCAGCTAAGAAGCGAAAGACCAGTTCTATGAAGATCTAAATCTTACAATCGACAGCATACCCAACAACGAAGCAATTTACCTTTTGGGTGACTTCAATGCGAGAGTGGGAAGTGATTACATGGCCTGGCCTACATGCCTTGGTCATTTCGGAAGAGGCAGGCTAAATGAAAATGGGCAGAGGCTACTGGAACTATGCTGTTTACATGGACTATGTGTAACAAATACCTACTTCAACTGTAAGGCTATTCACCAAGTGTCATGGAGGCATCCCCGCTCGCAACACTGGCACCAATTAGATCTCATAATCACAAGACGCACACAACTGGCTAGTGTCCTCCTCACACGCAGCTACCATAGCGCAGACTGCGACACAGGTCATTCCTTAGTGGCTAGCAAGATAAGGTTACTGCCAAAGAAACTGTATCACACCAAAAACAAAGGCAAACCTCGCTTAAGCACCTACTCCACCAATCACCAAGAGAGAACGGAAGAATACAACCATAGACTACAAGAAGCTCTTGAACAAATGCCACTAATAGACACTATTGAGTCCAAGTGGTCTCATCTGCGGGACACTATCTATAACTCGGCTATCACGGCATTTGGCAAGAGAGAACGCAAAAGTGCAGATTGGTTCGAGGCTCATTGGCAGGAAATGAAGCATGTCACTGATGCTAAAAGAAAGGCTCTCTTGGCTTATAAAGACACGCCTTGCCCAGCCACTCTACAAACTCTTAAAAGTGCCAAGAAAAACACCCAGCAGGCAGCTCGCCACTACGCTAACACACATTGGCTCAATCTAAGCTCCAGCATACAGTCAGCTGCTGATAGAGGAGATGCAAAGGCTATGTACGAGAATATAAAACAAGCAACAGGGCCTCTGACCTCCAAGACTGCGCCCTTAATTTCAAAATCGGGGGAACTTATTACCGATCGGGATAAACAACTCAAACGGTGGATTGAGCACTACTTGGAACTATACGCAACAATGAACCATGTCTCAACCGCTGCCCTGGACGATATCCCAGACCTGCCGGTCATGGATGAGCTTGACACCCTACCCACCCTAGAAGAGGTAGGTAGAGCCATGGATTGTCTCGCCTGTGGGAAAGCCCCTGGCAATGATGGAATTCCACCAGAGGTTCTAAAATGTGGAAAGGAAGTTCTATTACGGCCCTTGCACTATCTCCTTACTATGTGCTGGGAACAGGGACAGCTACCACAAGAGTTGAAAGATGCAAACATTGTTACATTGTACAAGAACAAAGGAGACAAGAGTGACTGCAACAACTATCGTGGAATCTTTCTTCTTAGCATATTTGGAAAGGCCTTCGCCCGAGTTACATTAACACGCTTCGTGAGCTATTATTTGCAGATGACGCCGCTTTAGTATCTCACTCAGCAGACGGCCTGCAGAGCCTTGTATCCAGTTTATACGCTGCCTTCAAAGAGTTTGGCATGATCATCAGCTTAAAGAAAACCAACATTATGGCTCAGGACGCTGACTCTCCCCCCACTATCTCCATCGACGACTGCGACTTGAATGCTGTTGACAGATTCACATATCTAGGGTCGAACATTTCGAGCAACCTCTCAATGGAGGATGAGATAAGTGGTAGGGTAGGGAGGGCCGCAACTGTCATGACGAGATTGAAGAAAAGAGTCTGGTCAAATGCCAAGCTCACAACAAGAACTAAGCTGCAGGTATACCAGGCCTGCGTACTGAGCACACTGCTCTATGGATGTGAGTCTTGGACCACATACAACAGGCACGAAAAAAGGCTCAATGGCTTCCACCTCAGATGCCTGCGCCGCATCCTTGACATCAAATGGCAGGAAAAAGTCCCCAACACGGATGTCCTGTCTCAAACAAATATGTGCAGCGTCCCAGCCCTTTTAATCCAAAGTCGCCTCCGCTGGCTTGGGCACGTCAAGCGAATGCAACCTGGTCGCATACCTAAGGACGTGCTGTACAGCGAGCTGGCGACAGGGAAAAGGTCAGTTGGACGGCCTCATCTCAGATACATAGACATTTGCAAAAGAGATATGAAGGCGGCTAACATTAACATCTCAAATTGGGAGGACCTGGCGGAGGATCGATCCACATGGCGGGGCATCGTGAAGGAAGGATCACTACGTGCTGAGGAGCTCTATAGGGCGGAAGCAGCTGTGAAGAGAGCGCGGAGAAAGGCAAGAAAACACTACTCCACAGCATTCGTGTGCGGGACATGCACAAGAGACTGCCATTCAAGGATCGGCCTCATTAGTCACACGAAGAGCTGCAACCAGACAAGATAATCTATCGTCTCTCGTAGACGGAAAGATGCCATACATACATACATACATATTGAAACAGATTGTTCGTGTCTATTCAATCTATTTTAAAACTTTATCGCAGTCCAACACTTTTATAATTATTTTATCAAATTCAAAATACCTTGAATAGAGAAACACCAGATTCTAAAGATTAAACCATATTAGTTCTTATACAATCTTAATGTAAATAATAAATAACAAATCATTATTAAAAAACTTATTTAAATATTAAAAGTGATAAATGTCGATGAATTCTTTATAATTAATTGATCTGTTAGTGACAACACGCGAATCCATGACGTAATTTTTTTGTTTTTATAGTATAAAGTGAAACTGCACACACTATTATATTTTCTTTCTTTACAATATCCGCCATTGCCTAATGTATCGACATGGGCCTATCAATTGATGCATTCCTTTTATTATATTACTTAACGGGAATAGGATTTGGTGAGTAAACATTTTCTTTGAAACTCTGTTTACATTAAATGATAAGCTCCTAACCCGGTGTCCCTTTTGAGCCACAATAAATAATAAAAAATGATAACACCGATTGGCCGCAAGAGTAACAGTGGTTTGCTCATATTGTTGAACAGCTGGCAGTAGACCGTTTCGTCGACTTCGGCATAGCATCGACTTGGGCCAAGTGTCAATGTTGATGTAGTATTTAAATTAACCAAACTCTTGTTATGTTGACAAAGTTTTAGCGAAATTTTAATTTTGCTATATCATGTCATTTAACTGACTAGTTCATAGCGTTGATTCTAAACTTACAAGATCACTAGGCAGTTGTTTCTGGCGACGATCGGCTTTGTCTTTCTCTCAGGCTAATTATTCTAATTTCTCGACGAAGCCTAATTTGCCTGGTTTCTGCAAAAGATAATATGGCTGATTCCTAATTGTTTATCCATGACGTCATTTGCGTGGATTCACTCCCCTTATTTTGTTTATTAGAGTTACATTTTCCTTAAATTACGATGGCATGTTTTTTAATTAAATTTTTATTGGTTGATTAAATATAATGATACAATTTGATTGGTTGGCTGATTTAGTATCTTATGTCATCTGCCATTTCATAAGATTATTTTAGAGGATGACCACACGTGTTTTATTCGTGTTTCATTAATTTTTGGATATTCTTTTCGTTGGAACCTGAAATAAAGTGTGTAAAAGTGTATTTCATGAAAATGTAAGTTGGGTTTTCATTACTTCTTTATTTTATAATTAATTTTGGCCACTTTTCTGGGTTTTTTTAAATTTTCCTACTTTTCAGGGTCAAAGCCCAGCGCCACGTTAGGTTAAGGAGAGTGTCAAAACGCTGGTTCCGATAGAGTCAAAACCCTGTTAGGGAGAGGGTCAAAACCCTGTTAGGGAGAGGGTCAAAACCCTGTTAGGTAGAGGGTCAAAACCCTGTTAGGGAGAGGGTCAAAACCCTATTAGGGAGAGGGTCAAAACCTGTTAGGGAGAGGGTCAAAACCCTGTTAGGGAGGAATTTAGGGTTCAGGTTAGGGTGAGGGATAGATTTAGATCATTTTTTCATTTTTAAAAACTTTTTATTCGGAATTTTAGCAAAAACATGAGTTATTTTATTTTTACATGGCCGCCATCTTGGTTGTCCCGACCCGTGAACACGTAAAAGTTCGCGGGTCGGGGCAACCAAGATGGCGGCCATGGTAAAAGACGCGGATAGATCTCTCAGAATTTACCGATAATATTAATGTCTACAATCGCTAATACCACTTTTGAGTTTAGCAAGAATTCCCATGGGTTTTTAAAACAGGAGTTCAAAGTTGTTTGAACTATTTGAAACTCTAACAATATACAGCGAAAAACACGATAGGAGAGTTAATCATTTGACATTGGAATTCTTTGAAATGGCATACATTTGAGACCTACTGCATCTATCCTCCCCCTGTTGTCAACGAGCTGTCCCATGGAGACTTCTACTACTAGACAAGCGAAGCAACCAATCGTCTCTCTAACTGCAGTCGGCTTGGCTTTACAGTGCTTATTCTATCCATGAGCTATAATCTCAGGCATTTATAATAATATCTACGTTGGTCGTTCCTGAAATAGACATATTTTCCTTCAAGTGCGTAGATGTATGTCCCCCTTTAAATGCGTAGTCAACGTTGATGAAGAAGTGTCGTTCTTTTTATTTCTCTGTTTTGTAACTGTTAAGAAGGTTTAGTACTATCACGTTGTTGAAGATAGCACGTCCTTTAACTCAAATGTCTACTAACTGGAAAGTATGTTTAGTAATATCCAGGGAACTGAAATTTTTAAACTAGGTCAGTAAGGATTGTTTTTCCTAGATACCTAAAGATTTCTCGTCTGCCAAGGTTTCGACCTGCGGCTGTGCCTTTTGAACGTAACGCAAAGGCAACAAACGTGAGACCAAGATTTAGAGAGTTGTCCAGATTTTCCCAGGCCGTCTATTTTTGCAAAAGTTTTTAACTGGTCAGTAACATATTAAGGCGTTCTTCAAAGTACCCACTTAAAGTGCTCTAAAAACTGGTTTCAGATTCACAATAGATTTTATTCTTTTTACTTAATTTGCCAGTAACCTGGTTGCTAGTCTCAGAATAACTATTTCCCACAGACTGTCAGAAGGCCTTAATTCTTAAGAATGGTCTTACCATTTGTGAATATCGCATGTGAAGCTATTTAAAGTATTTACGACAAACTATATATATATATATAAATGTATGTCTGTATGTATGTATGTCTCATATGCGCTCCCTTACCATTCATGCGGTTGCGCCAAAACTTTGGTAATTTGTTGGCAACCTCAACGGGCATTTAACTGTGTCATTACAACACTTATAAAATGTTCCGTGTTTGGCCGTTGGCCATTAATTTGTTTTTTTTCTAATACAAACTTTATAAAAAATATTTCCGTCTGCGCTCCCACACCATTTATTTGAATGTGCTAAATCTTTGGTGACATGTTGCAAGCACGCCCACAAAGGTTTGGAAATAATTATAACCGTTTTAAAATATTCCGTTTTGAGACAGGAGCCCCATGTTCGTTTTTTCTTATATGAGCTATATAAATATAGTTTCAAACCAAATGCGCTCCTACACCGTTCATGCGATTGCGACAAAACTTTGGTGAGTTTATTCCATAAGCTCGAGCATTTTACTGGATCATTACAACACTTTTAAAATATTTCGTTTTGGCCGTTGGCCCCAAAATCTTTTTTTTTTAATATGAGCTTTGTAAAAAATAGATTTCGTCTGCGCTCCTACACCATTTACTCGAATACGCTAAAACTTTGACAAAATGTTGCGTGCATGTACACAAAGGTTTCTAAATTATTACAACCGTTTTAAAATATTCCGTTTTGAGCCAGGGGCCCCATGTTCGTTTTTTCTTATAGGAACTATATAAATATAATTTCAAACCGTATGCGCTCCTACTCCATTTATGCGATTGCAACAAAACTTTGTTGAAAGGTTGTCCATAAGGTCGCGCATGTTAATAAGTAATTACAATACTTTTAAAATATTCCGTTTTCAGCCGTTGGTCCCAAATTCTTTTTTTTTCTTATACGAGCTTTGTACACAATAATTTCTGTATGCGCTCCTATACCATTTATCTGAATGCGATAAAACTTTAGTAAAATGTTTTTCCCACGTCCGCAAAGCTTTCTAAATTATTACAACCCTTTAAAATATTCAGTTTTGAGCCAGGGGCCCTATGTTCTATTTTTCCTATATGAGCGATACAAATACAATTTCAAACAGAGCTAATGTGTGGATGGATAGATTTTTAATCAAATACAAATAGCGACATTAAATTGTGTGTGTGACTTAATAAGTAGGTTTCTGAATTAATTACAACACTCAAAAAAATAATCCGTTTTTGGCCGTTGACCCCAAAATCGTTATTTTTCTTATATGAGCTTTGAAAAAAATAATATCCGTATGCGCTCCTATACCATTTATCTGAATGCGATACAACTTCAGTAATATGTTTCTCTTTTTTTAATTTTGTGATATAATAAGTAGGTTTCTGAAGTAATACAACAATTCTACAATATTCCGTTTGTGGCCGGGGGCCTTAATTCGTTTTCCACCCTTATATTATCTATATAATTATCGTATGCATTCCTATACCATTCATCCGATTGCGATAAAAACTTTGGTGAATTGCAATGCGCGCTCCCGCAAATGTTTCTAAATTAGAACAACATTTTACAATATTTCGCATGGGCCGATGTCCTTAAATTCGTTTTGTTTTCTTTAACAAACTTTATCAAAATAATTTCAAACGGAGCTATCAACTCAACCGCCCTTGAACAAATGCCAACAGACATCAATTTGTAGCAAGAGCAGAGAAAACACGTTTTTTCATGTTTAGTGTAGAGAGTATTTTTGTTGTTTTTATCAATAAGCTCGAATTTTGTGACGTATTTTAGAATCGGATATAGCTTTGTAAATGTGTTGTGATTTTGAATAGCAATGATGTAGTAATACATCTATTATATAAGAATGATCTATGCTGACCGTAACTCACAAAGAACCGATACGATTTAAATACGTTCCCATTTTTTAAAACAATCATAGTTTTCTTCTATTATTTTAAGGAACTCGAATCAATGGTAATGCGAAAAATATATTATATATTCGCTTTAATTTTCATAAAATTTGAAGTATTAATAATATAAATTACAAATAAATTTGGAGTAACAACTAAGGAACTATTTTAAACATTTTATATGTGGTTGAAAGTTATGAAAATTAATAAAACAAATTATGATAAAAAAATTTCACTGTAATCACATTTATGGGGAAACCAAAACATCTGTTGAGTTTAGTGCATTTTTTAAGTACGTTCCAAATATTGTGTAATAAAAGTAAAACTAATGTGTTCTAAATAATAACGCAAATGACGTCAGAACACAAATTGTCTATTTATGCAATGCAAACATTTATCTGATTTAATAACCACGCGTAATAAAATTGATAATGTATTTCCCCTTCCTAAAAGAAAAATTAATAAATATAATAGATTGCTTTTTAAATTGCTACAATTTTATAAAATGAAATACAATTTTTGCTTTTTATTTTTAACGTTTAATAAGTTTTTACATTTATTCTTTCCAAAAATACACATTTATGAAATTTATAAATTAGTAAAAAAAAAAAAAAAACCTAACCGATAAATATTTTTTTAATACGAAAATGCCGTTTAATGCAATCAGTGCAGCGAAACTACATATCCAAATAGCATCCACTAATGCACTTATCACTCATTTAAATAATAACAAAGCATTTGAAATGCAAAAAAATTGTTTTTGCGTAATTAAGTGGATTACAATCCCGTGGATGATTTTATTAATTTCTTTAAAACTCTGTTTGGGGGAGGGGGAAGGTGTAATTCAATAGTTTAATTTGCACAAGGCAGCACACTATACGTCTCAAAATGAATTTGACAAATAATTTGCCTTCTTAGGTACATATAAATTGGGATTAGAAAATAGGGTGTGCACAATTTTATATCTTTAAATCCAATGATATTACTGTTGTGAAAAATAGATGCTATATTCTCATTTTACGAATTAAGAAAATTAATGACGTTAACAAAACGTAAGTACATTTACAAAAGTATATCCATTAATATCAAAACCCATTCATTTTACAAAGAATTACCAGTTTTGGACCGGGGCCCTATAGTAGTTTTTCTTTCTAATATGAGCTATTTAAATATAATTTCCGTATGAGTTCCTATACTATTCATCTGAATGCGATAAACTTTCAGTGAGTTGTTGTGTGCAGGCCCGCATTAGGTTTCTAAAGAAGTGCAAATAGTTTACAATATTCCGCTTTGGGCCGGGGGCCTTAAATTCTTTTTTATTCTTATATGAGCTATGTAAATATAACGTCAAGCAGAGCTATTGCATAAGTGGGTTGAATTACATTAAATATAAACTGTGACATTTCATTTTGTATAGGTGACTTAATAAATAGTTTTCTGATTTAGTACAAATATTTCACAATATTACTTTTGGGGCCGGGGGCCTTAAATTTGTTTATATGTAATAAATGAGCCATATAAATATAATTTCAAACATAGCTATTGCATGGGGGGATCAATCGCTACAAGTTTTGGGACTAAATTTGGAAAATCCATGCTTCCCACACGGACAGCTGCGTGTGATCTGCTGACCCTTCGTAAAACCTTCTAATTAATTCAAATACGCACCAGACGGTTAAAAAAAGGTGTTTATTAGAAGAACTTACAAAAAAAGTATTACAACACAGACACTTTATTTCGATGAGTGGCATTGCAACGCATGCCTGGTACTCGCTAGTCTCTTTATAAATATTTTGTTTCTGGTGTAAAAGCTTCGTTTGTTACATCCGGCCCTCCCCTTGAATTAGCATGTTTTATATTTAAGTACTGATTGAACAGAATATCTTTTCAAGCAGAGTGCGTCATACTTGACGGTTGAACTCTGCTAAAAATTTTGAGTGTTTTCAGAAGCGCCTTTAATATAAAATTAAAAAAAAATGAACCACGTTTATGGCGTAGGACCTTCTGTAGGACTGTGTGTAGGATAAAAGGCCGACATATAGGACATAGCACTGGCTCTAGACATATTGTATATAAGCTGGGAGGTAGGGTCTGTAAGACTAGTGTTTAACATCTTCAAGAACTCATCCTGCTATATTTCATATTTATAAGAGCATTGAAAAATATGGTGTATCTATTCACCAAATATTTATAAAAATAAATAAATATGTGTTATCACAAGCATATTATAGATGAAGAGTGAAAGAAGTTTCAACTGTTGAGATGTGTGATTGGTAGGAAGGATTTAGTCAAACCGCACACTTTACCATTTAGCATTGAAACGTAGCTGTTTTGATTTCATAGCAGACACGTGAAGCACATCTTTTTGTAAATACATACACATTTTCATTTATTTAGCAAAAGCTTAAGATGTCCTGTTGTTTCTGCAAAAGCCTTCTTTATTTGGCAAATGTAATATACTTTGTTCCTTCAATTCTAAATATGATAACATATTCTGATCTTGTTTTGAACACAAATTATTTGAAAGAAGTACATAAAGTTGTGTTAATGAAATTTTCCACCCACTTATCCTCTGGTACATATACCAGGAGTGATGGCTACACAAACATGCATTGCACACATTAATTACTCGAGTTCATTTAAAACTGATTAACGTTATCAACTGTCGGTGGATCAAGTGAATTTGCTAAAACTGCCGAACAAAAAGCTACCTCTCCACTACTGGTTGCTGAAAGGCTATGATGTTATGATTGTACAACAGAAACCAAAACGTATTATGCCGGTAAAGGACTGATGTATTATTGTTCAATAATATTTTGCAGGCAGTGTGCATTTTAATCAGTGTACAGGGCACACTTATCAGTTGGCCATGGTGTGGACGTGATAAGATGGTTAAGAATCTCTCACCCAAGTACAGTGATATTGTTCGAGCTGATAATAGTGTAATTCATTATTTTCTTCACATAGTTTTAAGAGCAAAGGAATAGTTTGAAAAAGTGAATGATTGTGAAACCGATAATTTCCCATGACTTTTATTCCCGTTGCCAAGTTAATTTAATTGATATTCATAGTAATCCAGATGGGAAAAGAAATGTATACGTGCCTGTCAGGATGATTCAACAAAATATTTTGAACTTAAAGCACTTAAATACAAGCGGGTGGAAGAGATAGCCTAACTCTTGGTTAATAATTTTACACTGCTTTATGCACAATCTGTATTGCAATCATACAACGGGCGACCAATTTCCAATCAAATAGTTTCTAGACCTAAATATGTTTGGCCACCGCTATGATTGTGAATGGGAAGCTTCACCGTAGCCAATGTCAAGTGATTGTAGAATGTACGAATCGAGATGTTGAATGCATGCTGACGATATGAATGCAGGATGAGAACAAAAGTCATTGGTGCATTGGTCTACTATTTTTTCAATCAATGAAAAACCAGGCACATCATGCTGATAGCAAAACGTTCTACTATGAGGCTCACTTTGGATGCAGAGTAAAGATTGGGTAAAAAATATCGAATCCGCCTCAAGACGTTGCACAGAGGTTCGTGAGAAGGAAGACTTGCATGAGATTGTTGAGTCAGTTGCGGAATCTACTAATGCTCTTTCTTCAGCACCGCACGTCTCTTTAGACCTGGTGGCTTGCTGAAGAGCCAACATGTCATTCTTCCAAGCAAACTCAAATATCTACGCCAGTTTAAGGAGCTACATGTTCTACTTCTAAACCACGTCACAAAACTGCAGACTCTACCAATAGACCACACGTATCTACATGTGCTACGCCAGTTTTAGGAACTACATTTTCTACTTCTAAACCACGTCACAAAACTGCAGACTCTACCAATAGACCACACGTATCTACATGTGCTACGCCAGTTTTAGGAACTACATTTTCTACTTCTAAACGACGGCACAAAACAGCAGGCTCTACCAAAATACCAGAAATATCTATATGTGCTACACCAGTTGAAGAATCTGCATACGACACATCTACATTGAAAGATTCCACATGTTGTGTTTTGCTTGATGTCTTCAAGTGTAGCAAACTGTGCGTGTACTATTCATTTCATTTTTGGACATAGTCCTTGTGGCAAAGAGGGATACCGTGCACATGTGACTAGTCAAATCTACTATAATCAGACATACTATACAGATATTCGAAAAGCATTCAAATGTAATCTTGAGACGCAAGTAAAATGATCGCATAATCTGACAAATAGTTCCACCAGTTGAGTTTAGTTCTATTGTACAGATTTTCATTACTAATGTCACAAAGGACGTGCCGAGTCACGAAATATGTGTCTGTCATCAAACACATACAGGATGGTGTTTATTCTTTTCGGTACGACAAAATAGGTTTATAACAACAGATTTGTACCAGATCTCAGTTTTCTTTGTGTAAGAAGACTTTATTGACGTTACAAGATATTCCGATAGACAAACAATTCTCTCTCAGATCAACTGCAACAAAGCAGTTTTCTGGAAATGGCCAACATAACAGACTACTTGCACAGGACAACACAAAAGTCTACTTGCACAGGACAACACAAAAGTCTACTTGTACAGGACAACAAAACAATATACTTGAATAGGAATACACAAAAGTCTACTTGCACATGACAACACAATTGTCTACTTGCACAAGACAACATTAAATCTATTTGCACAGAACAACACAACATTCTACAGTGCACATAACAACACAAAAGTCTACTTGAACATGGCAACACAATTGTCTACTTGCACAGAACAACACAACATTCTACAGTGCACATGACAACACAAAAATGTGCTTGAACATGGCAACACAAAAGTCTGCTTGCACCGGACAACACAACAGTCTACTTGCACATGACAACACAACGGTCTACTTGCACAGGACAACACAAAAGTACACTTGAAAAGAACAACACAACAGTGTACTTGCACATGAAAACACAAAAGTCTACTTGCTCATGACAACACAAAAGTCTACTAGCACATGACAACACAAAAGTCTGCTTGCACCGGACAACACAACAGTCTACTTGCACATGACAACACAACAGTCTACTTGAACATGGCAACACAAAAGTCTACTTGCATATGATAACACAAAAGTCTACTTGCACACGATAACACAAAAGTCTGCTTGCACCGGACAACACAAAAGTAAACTTGAACAGAACAACACAACAATCTACATGCACATGAAAACACAAAAGTCTACTTACACATGACAACACAAAAGTCTACTTGCATATTACAACACAAAAGCCTGCTTGAACAGGACAAAACAAAAGTCTACTTGCACAGGACAACACTAAAGTACAATTGAACAGAACAACACAACATTCTACTTGCACATGACAACTCAAATGTCTACTTGCAAATGACAACACAACAGTCAATTTGCTCATGACAACAAAAAAGTCTACTTCCACAAAACAACACAAAGTCTACTTGCACATGACAACACAAAAGTCTACTTGCACAGGACAACACAAAAGTCTACTTGCAAATGACAACACAAAAGTCTACTTCCACTTGACAACACACCAGTCAATTTGCACTTGACAACACAAAAGTCTACTTGCACAAGACAACACAACATTCTTCTTACACACGACAACACAAAAGTCTACTTGCATATGACACACAAAACTCTACTTGCACACGACAACACAAAAGTGTGCTTGCACCGGACAACTCAACACTCTACTTGCACAGGACAACACAACAGTCTACTTGCACAGGACAACACAAAAGTCTACTTGCACAAGAGACAACACAAAAGTATCCTTGAAAATACAACACAACATTCTACTTGTAAAGGACAAAACAACAGTCTACTTGCACAGGACAACACAACAGTCTACTTGCACATGACAACACAAAAATCTACGTGCACAACAGTAAAATCTGCTTGCTCCGGACAACTCAATAGTCTACTTGCACAGGACAACACACAAGTCTACTTGCACATGACAACACAGAAGTACACTCGAACAGAACAAAACAACAGTGTACTTGCACTCGGCAACACAAAATTCTACTTGCACATGGCAACACAAAAGTCTACTTGCACATGGCAACACAAAAGTCTACTTGCACAGGACAACACAACAGTCAATTTGCACAGGACAACACAACAGTCAATTTGCACAGTACAACACACAAGTCTACTTGCACAGAACAACACAACAGTCTACTTGCACAAAACAACACACATGTCTACTTGCACATGACAACACAAAAGTCAACTTGCAAATGACAACACAAAAGTCTACTTGCACATGGCAGCACAAAAGTTTACTTGCACAGGACAACACAACAGTCAATTTGCACATGACAACAAAAATGGCTACTTTCACAGGACAACACAGCAGTATACTTGCACAGGAAACACAACAGTCAACTGGCACAAGACAACACAACAGTCTACTTGCACATGACAACACAAAAGTCTACTTGCATATGGCAACACAAAAGTCTACTTGCACAAGACAACACAACAGTCTATTTGCACGTGACAACAATGCAGTATACTTGCACAGGAAACACAACAGTCTACTTGCACAGGACAACACAACAGTCTACTTGCACAGGACAACACAACAGTCTACTTGCACAGGACAACACAACAGTCTATTTGCATGTGACAACAATGCAGTATACTTTCACAGGACAACACATGAGTTTACTTGCACAGGGAACACAATAGTCTTCTGGCACAGGACAATGAAGTGTCGAAATAGAAACTGCTTTTGTGTAGAACATTTTTTACTATTTAATTGAAGATGTTTTCTTTACGTTCAGATCTTTGTAATACATAAAATAATAATAAAGGCCGTTTCATAATTTACTTTATTTATGTTGCCTTTTATTTATAATTTTGACATTGTGTGCGATAATAAACTCTCTGTTCTCTGACACAACTTTTCTCGAATTCCTGCCCTTCTATCTAACCGAACTTCTCTCTGTCTATTCACCCCTTCGACAGCTTCGGTCCTCCGCAGACGGGCGTATTCTTTCTGTCTCTAAGACTGGCACAAAAACATATGGTGAAAGATCTTTCTCTTACTGTGCCCCCAAACAATGGAATTCTCTTCCACTACACATCAGAAATATATCAACCATCACAGCCTTCAAAATTGCACTCAAAACACATCTCTTTAAATTCTACTACCCCGACTGATTCCCTACATCTGACCGATAAACGATGCTGCTGGCCGCCGTCCATGGCTTGTCATGTAAAAGTTCTGGGGTGGCTGGAGTGAATATGCATTAGTTTTTGTTTTGTCACTATACATCTGTTCTTTATTACATAAATGCATTTTATTTTATTGTCACGTTTATGTCTCTTTTTCTAATATTTTTATGTACAGCGCCGCGAGCCCAGCCCTAGGCTGGGGTACCGCGCTATATAAGACAACTAATAATAATAATATAATTTTCCTAAGTCCTGGCAAGCATTTTATAGAAAACCTAACGGTTTTAATCAATGTGTGATATACATAAGCCAATGCACACCTTGTCTAGGCATTTTATAGAATGCTGGATTTCACAATTTGCCTGTAACACATCTACTAAAACTCAAATGAAAAGCGATTTGTTAAATGATACGCCCATGAAAATAATATTAGAACAGTTATCACGATATTACAAAACTTAAGTGTACTCTTTGCCTATACATTGTTTAGAATGCCTGGGTTTCACACCCTTCCTAGAGATTGAATAGAATGCTTGTATTCAATTTGCCTAAACATTGTATAAATGCCTTGAATTCAGACATATCCTAAACATTGTATAAATGCCTTGAATTCAGACATATCCTAACTATTGTATAAATGCCTTGAATTCAGACTTATCCTAACTATTGTAAAAGTGCGTTGAATTCAGACATATCCTAACTAATGTAAAAATGCATTGAATTCAGACATATCCTAACTATTGTAAAAATGCATTGAATTCAGACTTATCCTAAAAATTGTATACATGCTTGAATTTCACAATTTTCCTAGACATTTTTAGAATGCCCGAATTCTAAAATTACCTATACATTATATGAAAATACCTGGATCCATCCCTTTGTCAAGACATATTTAGAATGCCTGATTTTCTCACTTTTCCTTGACATTGTGTAGAATGTCTTAATTTCACACTTAGTCCAAATATTGTATACAAAGCCTGGATTTATCACTTTGCCTAGACAGTGCAAACAAGACCAGGATTTAACACTTAGACATTGTATAGAATGCCTTGATTTAGCAATTGGCCTAGACATTGTATAAAATACCTGGATTTAACACTTTGCCTAGCCGTTGTATAGAATGACTGGATTTCACACTGCCTAGACATTGTATACAAGGCCTGGATTTAACACTTTTCCTAAACATTTTTTAGAATGCCACATTTTTAACGTCAGTTCGTGTTGACGATTTGTTTGGCCCATTACATTAGAACTAAGAACTTATGAATCATTTTTTTCCCTCCAGCTACGGGTCTCAACCCCATACTCGACAAGACTGAGATCGGAGAAGGAGAAAACTTCACAGTAACCTGTGATATCAGTCGTTTGAGTGACAGCACATACAACAGAATTCATGGACTATTCATAAAAAGAGAAATTGCGTACATGAATGGATCATTACTTTATGAAAATATGTTCTCCGTATTGTACAATACGCTGGGGAATCCTATTGTAAGTAATTTAACAAAAATGTATACATTAAATTGTGTGCATCATCATTGGAGAGAGTTAGAAAATCTAAACAAAATATTATTTTTTAACTCCCTATAATGTGACGCTAAACAATTGTGATTATCATTAAATCATTTTACAGACTGGACTATTTTCAGTGCAATCTTCACTATAAGGGGTGTCGAGACGATCGATCATACAATAAATTTGATGTATGAGCTATAAACTCGTAATAATCTTGAAATGACTAGTACTTTGATATTCTATGTTCTACCTCATATCATGAGTAAGCGTAGACACTACCTTAAAACCAATACACTAACTCTAACCGGTTAGTGGTGCAACACTGTTTATTTTTCACAAGTAACAATGATGTATTCATTTATCTATATATTTAAAAATGAATGTATGTCTGTATGTATGTTTGTCTCGTATGCGCTCCCACACCATTCATGCGATTGCAACAAACCCTTGGTGAGTTGTTGGCCACCTACCTGAGCATTTAACTGCGTCATTAAAAAACTTTTCAATTATTTCGTTTTCGGCAGTTGGCCCTTCATTGTTTTTTTTTATAATTCGAGCTTTGTAAAAAATATTTCTGTCTGCGCTCCTACACCATTCGTCTGAATGCGCTAAATCTTTGGTAAAATGCTGCAAGCACGCCCACAAAGGTTTGGAAATAATTATAACCGTTTTAAAATATTCCGTTTTGAGCCAGGGGCCCCGTGTTCGTTTTTTCTAATATGAGCTATATAAATATAGTTTCAAACCGTATGCGCTCCTACGCCATTCATGCGATTGCGACAAAACATTGGAGAGTTGTATTCCACAAGCTCGCGCATTTTACTGAGTCATTATAACACTTTTAAAATATTTCGTTTTGGCCGTTGGCCCCCAAAATCGTTTTTTTTTCTTATATGAGCTTTGTAAACTATAGGTTTCGTCTGCTCTCCTACACCATTTATTCGAATACGCTAAAACTTTGACGAGATGTTGCGAGCATGCCCACAAAGGTTTCTAAATTATTACAATTTTTTTTAAAATATTCCGTTTTGAGCCAGGGGCCCCATCTTCGTTTTTTCTTATATGAGCTATATAAATATAGTTTCAAACCGTTTGCGCTCCTACACCATTCATATGATTGCAACAAAACGTTGGTGGATTGCTGGCCACCTACCTGGGCATTTAATTGCGTCATTAAAAAACTTTTCAATTATTTCGTTTTCGGCCGTTGGCCCTTCATTCGTTTTTTTTATTATACGAGCTTTGTAAAAAATATTTCCGTCTGCGCTCCTACACCCTTCGTCTGAATGCGCTAAATCTTTGGTAAAATGTTGCAAGCACGCCCACAAAGGTTTGGAAATAATTATATCCATTTTAAAATATTCCGTTTTGAGCCAGGGGCCCCATGTTCGTTTTTTCTAATATGAGCTATATAAATATAGTTTCAAACCGTATGCGCTCATACACCATTTATGCGATTGCAACAAAACATTGGAGAGTTGTATTCCATAAGCTCGCGCATTTTACTGGGTTATTATAACACTTTTAAAATATTTCGTTTTGGCCGTTGGCCCCAAAATCGTTTTTTTTTCTTATATGAGCTTTGTAAACAATAGGTTTCGTCTGCGCTCCTACACCATTTATTCGAATACGCTAAAACTTTGACGAGATGTTGCGAGCATGCCCACAAAGGTTTCTATATTATTACAACCGTTTTAAAATATTCCGTTTTGAGCCAGGGGCCCCATGTTCGTTGTTTCTTATAGGAGCTATATAAATATAATTTCAAACCCTATGCGCTCCTACACCATTCATGTGATTGCAATAAAACTTTTTTGAAAGGTTGTCCATAAAGTCACGCATGTTAATGAGTAATTACAATATTTTTAAAATATTCCGTTTTCAGCCGTTGGCCCCAAATTCTTTTTTTTTCTTATATGAGCTGTGTACAAAATAATTTCGGTATGCGCTCCTATACCATGCATCTGAATGCGATAAAACTTTAGTTAGATGTTTCTCCCACGCCCGCAAAGCTTTTCAAAATATTACAACCGTTTAAAATATTCTGTTTTGAGCCAGGGGCCCCATGTTCTATTTTTCCAATATGAGCTATATAAATATAATTTCAAACCGTATGCGCTCCTACACCATTCATGCTATTGCAACAAAACTTTGTTGAAACGTTGTTCATAAAGTCGCGCATGTCAATGAGTAATTACAATACTTTTAAAATATTCCGTTTTCAGCCGTTGGTCCCAAATTTTTTTTTTTTTCGTATACGAGCTTTGTACAAAATAATTTCTGTATGCGCTCCTATATCATTTATCTGAATGCGATAAAACTTTAGTAAAATGTTTTACCCACTTCCGCAAAGCTTTTCAAATTATTACAACCGTTTAAAATATTCTGTTTTGAGCCAGGGGCCCTGTGTTCTATTTTTCCTATATGAGCTATACAAATAAAATTTCAAACAGAGCTAATGTGTGGATGGATAGATTTTTAATCAAATACAAATACCGACATTAAATTGTGTGTGTTACATAATAATTAGGTTTCTGAAGTAGTTACAACACTTTTAAAATAATCCGTTTTTGGCCGTTGGCCCCAAAATCGTTATTTTTCTGATATGAGCTTTGTAAAAAAAAATATCCGTATGCACTCCTATACCATTTATCTGAATGCGATACAACTTCAGTAAGATGTTTCTCTTTTTTTAATTTTGTGATATAATAAGTAGGTTTCTGAAGTAATACAACAATTCTACAATATTCCGTTTGTGGCCGGGGGCCTTAATTCGTTTTCCACCATTTATTATCTATATAATTATCGTATACATTCCTATACCATTCATCCGATTGCGATAAAAACTTTGGTGAATTGATATGTGCGCTCCCGCAAATGTTTCTAAATTAGAACAACATTTTACAATATTTTGCATGGGCCGATGTCCTTAAATTCGTTTTGTTTTCTTTAACAAACTTTATCAAAATAATTTCAAACGGAGCTATCAACTCAACCGCCCTTGAACAAATGCCATGAGACAGCAATTTGTAGCAAGAGCAGAGAAAACACGTTTTTGCATGTTTAGTGTAGAGAGTATTTTTGTTGTTTTTATAAATAAGCTTGAATTTTGTGACGTATTTTAGAATCGGATATAGCTTTGTAAATGTGTTGTGATTTTGAATAGCAATGATGTAGTAATACATCTATTATATAAGAATGATCTATGCTGACCGTAACTCACAAAGAACCGATACGATTTAAATACGTTCCCATTTTTTAAAACAATCATAGTTTTCTTCTATTATTTTAAGGAACTCGAATCAATGGTAATGCGAAAAATATATTGTATATTCGCTTTCATTTTAATAAAATTTTAAGTATTAATAATATAAATTACAAATAAATCTGGAGTAACAACTATTTTAAACATTTTATATGTGGTTGAAAGTTATGAAAATTAGTAAAACAAATTATAATCAAAGAATTACACTGTAATCACATTTATCGGGGAAACAAAAACATCTGTTGATTTTAGTGCATTTTTAAAGTACGATCCAAATATTGCGTAATAAAAGTAAAACTAATTTGTTTTAAATAATAACGCAAATGACGTCAGAACTCAAATTGTCTATTTATTCAATGCAAAAATTTATCTGATTTAATAACCGCGCCTAATAAAATTGATAATGTATTTCCCCCTTCCTAAAAGTAAAATAAATAAATATAATAAATTGCTTTTTAAATTGCTACAATTTAAAAAATGAAATACAATTTTTGCTTTTTATTTTTAACGTTTAATAAATTTTTACTTTTATTCTTTCCAAAAATATACATTTATGAAATTTATAAATTAGAAAAAAAAAACAAAAAAAAAAACTAACCTTTAAATATACTTTTAATACGAAAATGTCGTTTAATGCAATCAGTGCAGCGAAACTACATATCCAAATAGCATCCACTAATGCACTTATCACTCATTTAAATAAGAACAAAGCATTTGAAATGCAAAAAAAAATGTTTTTGCGTAAGTAAGTGGGTTACAATCCCGTGGATGATTTTATTAATTTCTTTAAAACTCTGTTTGGGGGAGGGAGAAATTGTAATTCAATAGTTTAATTTGCACATGGCATCAAACTATACGTCTCAAAATGAATTTGACAAATAATTTGCCTTCTTATGTACATATACATTGGGGTTAGGAAATAGGGTGTGTACAATTTTATATCTTTAAATCCAATGATATTACTGTTGTGAAAAATAGATGCTATATTCTCATTTTACGAATTAAGAAAATCAATGACGTTAACACAACATAAGTACATTTACAAAAGTATATCCATGAATATCAAAACCCATTCATTTTACAAAGAATTACCAGTTTTGTACCGGGGCCCTATAGTAGTTTTTCTTTCTAATATGAGCTATTTAAATATAATTTCCGTATGAGTTCCTATACTATTCATCTGAATGCGATAAACTTTCAGTGAGGTGTTGTGTGCAGGCCCGCATTAGGTTTCGAAAGAAGTGCAAATATTTTACAATATTCCGCTTTGGGCCGGGGGCCTTAAATTCTTTTTTTTTCTTATATGAGCTATGTAAATATAACGTCAAGCAGAGCTATTGCGTAAGTGGGTGGAATTACATTAAATATAAACTGTGACATTTCATTTTGTATATGTGACTTAATAAATAGGTTTCTGATTTAGTACAAATATTTCACAATATTACTTTTGGGGCCGGGGGCCCAAAATTTGTTTATATGTAATAAATGAGCCATATAAATATAATTTCAAACATAGCTATTGCATGGGGGGATCAATCGCTATACGTTTTGGGACTAAATTTGGAAAATCCATGCTTCTCACACGGACAGCTGCGTGTGTTCTGCTGACACTTCTTAAAACCTTCTAATTAATTCGAATACGCACCAGACGGTTAAAAAAAGGTGGTTATTAGAAGAAATTACAAAAAAATTATTAAAACACAGACACTTTATTTCGATGAGTGGCATTGCAACGCATGCCGGGTACTCGCTAGTATATAATATTAATAAGTTCCAGCCTAACAACTATTCAACATCCTCTTGTCCAACCGCCATCTACATTCCACCATAACAACACTAGAACGAATGCGTCACTTCCCCTACCCAAATACGTCATGACATTCTCGCACAATAATATACAAAGCTACACCTATACTCTCTAACTCAACATGTCATACGTACAAACATAACTACAGTGATTTCATACCCTTGACAAGGGGTAAACTGCGTATACATATATATATATATAGAGTATATATATACAAACATATATATATGGTATGGTATGGTATGGCATCTTTCCGTCTACGAGAGACGATAGATTATCTTGTCTGGTTGCAGCTCTTCGTGTGGCTAATGAGACCGATCCTTGAATGGCAGACTCTTGTGCATGTCCCGCACACGAATGCAGTGGAGTAGTGATATACATGTATAAATAATATATATATATATATATATATTATTTAAATGTAGATCATAAAACTTAAAGCTGTGTATTGTATTTCACTCCTTTTTGCCACGATCATACTTTCTGGAACATAATATTTGTGGTATAGTTATGATCAAAATCTAGCACAGAACGGTGCGCATTTTTAGTTGTGTTATAGGGTTTCGTTGCGCTTTCAAAGATATATTTAGAAGGCTTTTAAACTGTTGAAAGCATCACACTATCAAGAAAAAACAAACAACAATTATGACTACTGATCCCTAACCCAAGCTTGAGAACCACTCAATAAACTAAAATAAAATTATCACCCAACAAGAATAATCACTAAAAAGCCCTCAAAGTTTGTAGACAACATTTTGAGAACCTCTCAAAATAAAACCATCCTGCTACAAGACAATTATTTCCAAAGAAGAAGAAAAAATACCTTATAATTGTTTGATTGATTTGAGTACTTATATAGCGCTCATTTCTATGCTGTTATGATAGCGTGCTCACCGCGCTCATTGTGACGGCTCACACAAACTTGATAACCACTGAAACAACTTAAATGAAATTATTAAAGCCATTACGTCACAAGACCGCTAATTAGAGATACACAATGCAAGACCAATCATCAACTATTCTACAAGACATGACTATCAGACAATGAGAAGAATTACAAATGACTAAACGTCTAAGTATAACATTGCAAGAAGATTAAAAATACACACTACGAGGCAATTAAAAAAAAAAAAAAGGAAATAGAACAAAATAATCTCAGTTACCCAAACACTCAACAAACTTATTACAAACCATCATATCACAAGACTATTAATTCAAAAATGAAAATACACTCCCTTATGACTTGACTAGTGACCCCAGACCCTAGGAGTTCTCAATCTTGAGTCTGGGGTCACTAATTCCTTAAACAACTTAAAGAAAAAATCCATCAAACTACGAGACCAAAAAAAAAAAATTAACATTTAAAACGCCTAACAACTACCGACACCTAAACTCCACAATGAGAACCACTCAATAAACTTAAATAATCGTAACATACTACGAGATAAATATTTCAACAACAAAAAAAAACCCTCCTTATAACAAGTGATTCTTAACCCAAACTTGAGAACCACTCAATAAACTTAAATAAAAGTATGAAAAACCACCATACTGCAAGACAATTACAGAAAATATAAAACAAGACACTTTTTTTAACTAGTGACTCCTGTAACACAACGAGAACCACTCTAAAAGCTTTATAAACCATCATAATAGAAGAAGTGACAGTGCAGTCAAAAAATGAAACAAACAACGGCAACAAAAACAATGCCGACTGAAACAGACCCAAGATTGAGAACCAATCAATATAATTAAACGTATTAAAACCCGTCACACTACAAGATAATTAATTTAAAATTTATATTAAAAAATAAAAAACTACAAGACAGTTAATACCTATTACATTATAATACGACAAGCCAATTAATACAAATTAACTTTAAACAAGCAAATTAAACTATGTAAACACAACGCCAAGCATTGAAAACATGTCACACTACAAAAAGGTCATCATTATTTAAAGAGCAAATTAAAAAAATTATAAGGTGAATATCAACACTTAATTAATCCTTATTAGTTGTGTACCTAGGGTTTGTGTCACACGGTGCGGTAAAATAATGTGTTCCCCCCCCCCCCCCCCGCACGGAGGAATTTTTTGTTCTTGTTAAAAATAAGTCCAAAGAAAAACAAAGACAAGAAAAACAAAAACAAAATTAAGAAATGTAACAACAGTTAAGTTATAGTTATTTTTACATTACAATTCTGTTATTTAAAACTTTTCTTTCCTGGTCTTCAAAGCTCAAAACAGGTCATTCACATTATCAAAATCAATATCCTTCACCATATCACCCAATTGTTAGAACCCTGTCTTCCTATATTCTTGATGTTCTCATCTGGTTAAGTATGAAAGCAATCAATACACCCCAGAATCTAAGTACGAGTTTCCTTCTCACCGAGAGAGTCCAGCATCTAGTAATTGTTCTGTATCCATTCTCCTGTTAAACTTCTCTCTACCGAAATTCCTTAAGAGTCTGTTTTTAAAAGTGACATGTCAATTGAATGTTTCACCAAGTTACAGCACTTCTCGTGCAAAAACATCCTTAAGGCCTCTAGGTTGGTCACCACTTTGACTCAGTGCATCTTTTTCAGCTTTTTTTTACAGTTTTTACACGTTAGATTTAATTGTGTTTCACTCAAGTACAAATCGATCTGCTACGGACGATTTTCTTGTATGTTTTGTGTCTTTTTCTTCGCGGGAAACAGCTTTAATATGGACTTCGGATATCAAAATAGTCAGCCTGGTATAAAAATGTCACTTCCGCCATTTTTGTAAACTTCCGCCATGTCAAAAACAAATGGCGACCAACTCACGACTAAAAGGAAGAAAGCAGGGAAGAAGGGGAGGCATTCGTTTAAAATGCAGAAACATAGGACAGCTAGACTTTCTTCCACATGTTGTTTTGGGAAACGTTAGATCACTACGTAACAGGATGGATGACGTGGGTTGTTTCTGTAAGCATTTCTATCAATTTCGTATGAGCTCTTCAATGTGCCTGACAGAAACATGGCTTAACGAAACGTTACCAGATTCAGCAGTGGCACTGGACTAATTTAACATTTTCCGTGCCGAAGGAATAACCGATAGCATCAAATCCAAAGGAAGGGGTTGAAATATATGTTAACAAAAACTACTGTAGAATCAACAACGGAATAGTGAAACATGTAGTTTGTACACCCGACATGTAAATACCTTGCACCACTTTGCCGCCATTTTACCTACCTACGGAATTCACACAAACCTGTATCATCCTGAAAACCCGGAGATGGGGAGATGGAGTTCATGTGCGCCTAACAGGCAGCAGTGAGGCCTCTCGACCATCTAACATCGGAGGGCCGCGAGCATGATATCATAGCATGGAATGAGCGCTATATAAGTACTCCAATCAATCAATCAATAAAGCCTTTAGTCTTTAGATACTGCTAAGTAAGATGAACTTCCTCAAATAGATCATTCAAAAGGTAAAGGTAGCAGATAAATGTGAAACCACAGACAGCATGTAAAAGACCTTGTGCAATACTACAATCGTCATCAAATATTAAGGGGCGGAGCTAGTATTGTAACGAATCAGCCTAAATATTTATGCTTGAGTATTTATACGTTTCGATATATTTAGTTTCAAAACCTACTGGAACCGTGACTTGAAAGACCTGGTAAAGCAAAGAACGAAAGCCCGGAAACAAGCCGCGAAACGGGAAACGCCTGCAGCTCGTGCACGCTACAACCGTCTAACGGCTGAAGTCCAGATGGCTGTCCAAAAGGCCAAATAATCGAAATGGATCAGCGCGTGTGAAAAGCTCGACCTCCAGGACGATAGGAAAGTGTGGAACCTGCTAGGAAATCTCTCTGGAAAGAGGAATCCCGAGCCGCTACTGACCGAAAAGGGCGTCGAGGCGAGATGCGTCAAGAGAGAAAGGACGTTCAATGGGCATCTCAAGAAAAAAGGAGCTCGATACCAACGCATTGGGCCCAACCAAGAGCTTTTCACGTCCCTCTTCACGATGAGAGAATTGCGAACCGCAATACGAAAGTGTCTCCGGAAAAATCACCAGGTCCTGATAAAGTTCATAACGAATTTTGACCCATCAGGGAAAACGAGGGAGATGCATTTTGCTGGCTCTCATAAAGAGAACCTGGACTGCAGGCATATTGCCGAAAATGTGGAAGAAGGCCATAGTTATCCCGATTCCAAAGAAAAGGAAACCAGGCCATTTACCAAATAGCTATCGACCGATATCCCTGACATTGTATGTTGGGAAAGTAGCAGAACGAAAGATAAATGTCCAGCTTTACTGGTTTTTAGAGAAGAACTAGTGCCTCCCACAGACGCAAGGTGGGTTCCGTAAGGTACGCCAACCCATGAATCATGTGATCCGTTTTGTCCAGTCAATGACTATCCAGCACAAGATGAAACAAACATACGGTTTGCGTGTTCTTCGACCTCCAGCAGGCGTACGACCAAGTATTGGGCACGGGCCTTCTTATAAATTCCAGAAACTGGGAATCTCTGGAAACATGTCCAAGTGGGTAGAGGAATTCCTGTGGAACAGAACTATAGCCACACTGGTTGGCAATAGAGTTTCTGATCAGCTTGTACTAGAGGACGGACTCCCTCAGGGGTCCGCCCTTAGCTGCACACTTTTCCTCGCCTGCGTACACGACCTGCAAAAGGAACTAGAGTCCGATAATACGATGTTCGCTGACGAATTTAGCGATCTGGAGCTCGGGGAAGAACGTCAAAGCACTGCAGATCCGGCTGCAGCACGACCTGGATAACATTGAAGCCGACACGTGAATACGGACAAGACTGTGTACTCGATATTCACTAACGGAAGAAATGCACTTAAGTTAGATGGGAAACTAACTATCAAATGGGAAACAGCTGGAATGGGACCGGACTCCAGTTTATCTGGGAGTGAAATTGGACCAAAAACACCAGCTTCATAACCACATAAACGAACTGAGTGCCAGAACATGACAAAAACTAGGCCGGATGAAAAAGCTGACCTTCACCGCCTTGGGCGCAGATGTAAGACTATTAAGATACCTAAATCCTAGTAGCGTGAGAGGGGCAATGTACTATAGACTACAAGTCCAGACCTTCGCAAGCCGCACGGCTCTAGAGGGACTGGACCGCATCCAAAACCGAGCTCTCAGGTTTTTATGTTGGGCGATACGCATAACAACCACGGCGGCGGTGGAAATCATGGCAGATGTCGAGCCGCTCGTTACCAGACGGAAAAAGGCAGTCCTTACGACGGTGGAGCGATACCGCCGTATGGACAGACAGGAACCCTGCTTTCAGTTACAGTATCGATGGGTAAAGAAGACCATATTGAAGAGACCCTCCTTTATGAAAACTGTCCACAGTCTTGAGGAAGACATGGCATTACCCGAAAGCAGGGAAAAAGTGAGGGCGATCCATATAATGGGCACCCACGAAAGTCTTATCCGACCTGAAATTGGACTAACCATGACGAAAACCAAAGTCACAAATGCCAGCCCTCAATCAGAACTATCCGAGGCTGCGCAGAGAACGATTGAAGCGTACCTAGACAGTCAGGTGAAAGTCTTTACAGACGGCTCGTGCTTTGCATGGGAGAAACGAAGCGAATACGGTGCTCTCATTCAGTATCCCAAAGAGATGGCTCCACCCGAGGAGCTGTCTGGACACAGTGGGTAGAGCAGTACAAGCCGCGATGCAGAAGGCGCGGCCCAGCCGCAATCCGATAAGCCAATTACTCGGCTGGGAGTCAACGCTTGGCTAAAGGACTGGGCCGCAGGAGAAACTGGACGACAGCTCCACCGGTAAATGCCGCGACCGAGCAAGAGTGACCCCTGGTGGAAACAAAGGAGAGGCGAGCAGAGCCTCATCACCCAGACGAGGACAGGCCACTGCGCGACGCGCAGCTACCTCCATAGACTTGGCGACAGAAAGAAACCAAACTGCCGATTTTGCGTCCAGGCAGACGAGACAGCGGCTCACTTGTTGGTCGCTTGCCCCTGTGGAGTTATGGGGGCCGAGAGTCGAGACCCAGGCGCCTGCCTTGAAGATTTAATTTACGGTGACGTCCACAGATGCGGCAAACCGCCAAAGTAATAACCAGGGCTAAGGACTACGTCTCAGCCCAAGAGGGTGTGACATTATTAGTTTAAAAACCCCACGTAGTTTTTTAAAAATAAATTAAATTAATTTTGTAAAGGGTCATTCGTAAATTACGCCACGCAAAAATGACATTTTAGACCCCCCTCCTTCCCCGTATCATAAAGTGTAAAGACACACCAAAAAAATCGAAACATACATAACATTTTCATAATTAAACTAAGTTTTATTTTATTCTTAAAATTTTCCTATAATTGATTAAGATGTAGTATTATTACAAAAATATGACGCGAAACAACGAAGTAATGCACGAGCCTAATGTAAAATGACTACAACAGATTTTGCGTCACTGTGCGATATTCAGTAAAGGTGTGCGCGAAGGTGTTTATGGTACCTATAATTCCTGAGGCAATTTCAAACTCAAATTAACGTTTATAAAATTAATCGAATAAAGATTCTTCAAAATTAGAAAATTGAAAATTTTATATTAAAAAAAAATATATATATAACAACGTGGCCTCACATATTTTTTTATCCCCCCCCCCTCAATTCCCCCGCCCCAGTCACAGAGTGTAACAAATTAATCGACCCTCTTACGGTCTTTAACTCATTGTCAAAATGGTGATTTTCTGCCCTAATTTTAGGATCACTTCATTTTTGACGCATCAAATTCAACTTTTAATTAAGCACCCATTAGGATCGCTTACATCTGTGAAAAATTTACATGAGCTTGGTTATCCGATTATGAAATTCGTTTGGACAGCGCAGTGTGTGTTCTAAATCTGCGAATTGTCAATTTGGTGTCAACCCTGAGAAGGTGGTCTCGGTGCGGTCCGAGAATATTTATGAGAACATTTATTCATATTTGTAAGGGACTTGGAAGACGTATTTGTTATTGTTTACGTAAAGCTTGTTTAAATAATTGTAGTTTAATAAGTCTTTTCTACACTGCATTACCTTTAATCGTCTTTGATAGACATGCTTGTAAACGTACGGCGAATGAGAGTCTTACATAAGAATGGCAAATGAAAGTCTTACATAAGAATGGCAAATGAAAGTCTTACATAAGAATGGCAAATGAAAGTCTTAAATAAGAATGGCAAATGAATGTCATATATAAGAATGGCAAATGAAAGTCTTACATAAGAATGGCAAATGAAAGTCTTACAAAAGAATGGCAAATGAAAGTCTTACATAAGAATGGCAAATGAAAGTCTTAAATAAGAATGGCAAATGAAAGTCTTACATAAGAATGGCAAATGAAAGTCTTAAATAAGAATGGCAAATGAAAGTCTTAAATAAGAATGGCAAATGAAAGTCTTACATAAGAATGGCAAATGAAAGTCTTACATAAGAATGGCAAATGAAAGTCTTACATAAGAATGGCAAATGAATGTCATATATAAGAATGGCAAATGAAAGTCTTACATAAGAATGGAAAATGAAAGTCTTACATAAGAATGGCAAATGAAAGTCTTACATAAGAATGGCAAATGAAAGTCTTACATAAGAATGGCAAATGAAAGTCTTACATAAGAATGGCAAATGAAAGTCTTAAATAAGAATGGCAAATGAAAGTCTTAAATAAGAATGGCAAATGAAAGTCTTACATAAGAATGGCAAATGAAAGTCTTACATAAGAATGGCAAATGAAAGTCTTAAATAACAATGGCAAATGAAAGTCTTACATAAGAATGGCAAATGAAAGTCTTACATAAGAATGGCAAATGAAAGTCTTACATAAGAATGGCAAATGAAAGTCTTACATAAGAATGGCAAATGAAAGTCTTACATAAGAATGGCAAATGAAAGTCTTAAATAAGAATGGCAAATGAAAGTCTTACATAAGAATGGCAAATGAAAGTCTTAAATAAGAATGGCAAATGAAAGTCTTAAATAAGAATGGCAAATGAAAGTCTTACATAAGAATGGCAAATGAAAGTCTTACATAAGAATGGCAAATGAAAGTCTTACATAAGAATGGCAAATGAAAGTCTTACATAAGAATGGCAAATGAAAGTCTTACATAAGAATGGCAAATGAAAGTCTTACATAAGAATGGAAAATGAAAGTCTTAAATAAGAATGGCAAATGAATGCCATGTATAACAATGGCAAATGAGAGTCCTACACAAGTATGGCAAATTAAAGAGTTATATAACAATGGTAAATGAAATTCGGATAGGATTGGGTTAGCGCAAGCATGAATAAAACTCTATGAGTTTACCTCAAAAAAGGGGGGGTGCTTATTTCGTTACATTTTTGTCTCTTTACTGCTCAAGCTCACTATGGGAAACTAAAAAGGACTTCAAATGGGAAAAAGTTAATTTCTATAAATGTGTTGTTTGGGGTGGGATGTGGCCGGGGGGGGGGGCGCCATTCTAGCAACCTTTATTTAACGTTTAAAGGTATAGCAATGATTTCATCACACGTTGATTACATTTCATCACGTGGAATTTCACTGCCTTATTTCATCTTCAGGTCATTGAGATCCAAACGTGTCATTGATAACTTTTTACCACGTAGCACTGGGCTGCCTTCTTAGGGTAACTTGTTTGAAGACCTTACTTTTATTTTTATGTCTTGATCATCGATTCAAATGTGTAAAATTTGTTAAATCTAAACCTGAAAATATTCGGGCTTCAAAAATCATACGTGGTTTACCTAGCGGTACTAGTTTGATAACTGATAATTTAAGAGTTTTCTATAATTGAATATTACATTATTTAATTCATGAAAACACTCGTTTTTTTTTCTTTATGCACCTTACCGTCAAGAGGCAATATCTTCTAATAATTCATATTGAATATATGTGAGGATGGCCAGAAATCCACTTCATATTGAATGTATGTGAGGATGGCCAGAAATCCACTTCATATTGAATGTATGTGAGCAACGCTAGAAATCCACATCAATTTTGTTAGAATAAATGCGGTCGTTTACTCAGGGACGTCATTTGGGTAGTTCAGGTAGGTATTTGCCCCCCCCCCCCCCCCCCGAAGTTTCAGGTTTTATGTAAATTGCTATATACTGTGGCACATTTAGTAAAAAGACAACTTAGAAAACCGACCACGGTTTGGTTTTGCCCCCCCCCCCCCCCACTTAAAACAACGAACAGACGCCCCTGCGTTTCAAACTGACATATTTCTAATTTCTTCCATTTTATTAGTCCTCGTCACATTTATTTTCATAAAATTCAAGCACAACAAAAAGTCTTTTAAAAGCCTTCGACTTGTCATCACAGTGCATCCAAAATAACCAACATGATACGCAACTTAAATTTATTTCATAGCACTAATTATGTTTTTTACTTGTCATTAGTGCATTGTCGTCTATGGCGTGTTGTCTCAGAGAAGTTTGTGTACATGTTTCATTTTAACATAACACTGTCGAATGCTGTCTGTACATATGACATAAAATAACTCATTTTTTTGTTTATACATTTTACCATGCAGCAGAGTGCCACTGTAGTGTACAAGTACTCAAACCCCTGCTTCTCATTTTATCAACAACAAAGAAATATATAAATGAAACGATATAAAGTAATGAACAAATTCCAATTTATAAAACAATGTTATTTTTTTAATAGTTTTTAAATATTTTTTAGTATTATTATAAGTATTGCTATATCACGTACAGTAAATAAGCGAACTACAATTGTAACCGTGCTATTTTCATCTAAAATGTGACAATAATATCCCATATCTAATCTATTCATTAAAAAAAGTTGGGAGAAACTCAATTAATTATAAGATAAGATACGATTATTTTATTGATTAAAAAAATGGAAATGATTTTTGATTGCTTTGTACATTGTCAGAGCGTTCCAATATGCTGACTTTGCAACTTACTACTTACCAGTGACAATTTGCTAAGTAGATACAATAATTATGGCTATCAAGAAGGCGAGGCAAGAGTAGAAATTGGACACGCACAAAAAAAAAAAAAGCTAAAGAATGAAGAGACTAGAAAAATTATAACAGAAAGATTGGAACCTATAAGTATAAGGAAAAACATTGGAACCAAATAAATCCACACAAAACAATGGCATCGAAACTCAACTAAATTGTTGCAATGATACGATCAACATAGCAAGACAAGATAAAAAGATAGAGTTACAAACAATAATAATACAATATTAGAACCATTGCTATTATGCAGAATACTGGTGTGAACATTGTAAGATCCTGTTGCAAGGCATAGACGGTGGTTAAATGGGTAGAATATACTGACCAGTGTATGGTTTTGAGTCTGAACAGGTGGGAGAATTGTAGGATAACCTTGCTGGAGAAAAGAGATTTTTGGGAGGGGAGTGGAATAAGAATGATGGAGTCATTACAAGAATTAATTGTTAAAATGTATACTTTATTGTTAGATGTCGTGAATAATAAACTGAGAAGTTGCTATTTCATTGAAGCAACCAGCCATTTAATGTGCACTGACAAATATTTTATAATTTAGTGTTGGAATCTCCGACTGAAGAAAATTTAACGACATATTGTCTTTCCATTACTAATAGCAAGATATTGCTGTAAAGTATATAGTTTTAAGAATTGGAATTTTTACTAACTTTCAGTGATCTATTTCAGCAGACACATAATTATATTTCTACAAAAAAGTGAAAACAAGACAATTGTTTTACTGATCCCTTTAAATACCACCTCGGTGATAAATAAACGAAATAGCAATCTAAACTTTGATTAAAATAAAGTTTGCTTCCCCGGAAAGGGTGCGGAGGATATTTTGACGTTAATGTACCGCCCCGAACCCTGGGAGAGTGGGCTGCGAACGCTTTTAATGCAGCATTTTCCGTTGACCGGACGTCCCGGAGCGGGGAGGGCCTCCATCCGCAACCCGATCGAGCGGTTTCGGGTGGGAGCGGTCCACGCCTGGGCGGGGGGCGGGTGGGGTCCCTGGCGTGCCCACTCACTGTCCGGCGTCGGGGATACTTAACGCCAATGTTCAGTGCTTAAATATTTGGGAATCACTGAATCGTTGATGGATAATGGATTGAGGGATAGTGGATAGAGAGATAGTGAGACAGTTGAAGAGGTCTAATCATGTCTGCTACCACATGGCGCTGCTGATAGGAAACACATGAATAAAGATGAAGACCAAAAAAAGAAAAAAAAACTAACATTTCCTATATTACAACCTCAAACCTGGGTTCTGAAGAAAAGTCTTGAAAGAAAATATTAACCTGCGAGATGAGACGTAGAAGATGGTAAAACATTTGGTAACACTTAGTCAACGAGTATATTGCTTAACAACAAAATAATATTTTGCTCGCCTGGTGAGCATGCATGTCTTACAACATGCATTGCAATCTTGCAACATAATCCCTGTAAATAATAACTCATCGCAAGCATATCACAATAGCTTGACTGTCAACCATCCTGCATATTCAGCTTACAACAGCAGGATGCTTGTCCACATTATGACCTTGCACTCTTGCATCAAAAGCATGGCTGTCAACTATTCTAAGTTGCAAGCTTACAATAGCCGCATGCAAGTCAACCATCCTCCATTGCATGCTACAATTACAACAGCATCATGCAAGTCAACCATCCTCCATTGCAAGCTTACAACTAGAGACCGACCAAATGGGATTTTCTTAATTCGGTCGACACTGAAACTAGGCTGAAAAATTAAAATGACTTTCGGCAGAAACCGAAAGAGAAATCAAAAAATTAAAGAGACTCTCGGCCGAAACTGAAATTATTTTGATACCTTTCAAATGGAGCTGATTGATCTTCAGTGCAATTCAAAATTCAGGGAGTTGAATGGAAAAACAGAAAAGTATGGGCAATTTATGAGAGTATTGCTCTACACCTTGAGTGAGACTTCCAGGTTGTTCAAGCGGATCATGTGACACTTTTGGGATAACCTATATGTGTGAAAAGCTCCTGTCTTCTATTTAGGGCCACAATTACTTCAAGCTATCTTGAGGGTCTCAGTTGCTTCAACACTCAAACCAAAGATGTTCAGCTGTGTAAGAAGAAGCGCTGCAAGGTCTCTGGCAACAATGAGCAGGAGGGAGAAAGAGAAGAGTAGTTCTTGAGACCCCTCAATAGTTTTATTTGCTATTTATAAAGGTTGTGCAGATTGTAACAATTGTACTTTATTGAATTTGTAATTGCTTTTTTTTTTTTTTGTAATACTTGATGCGGCCTAATCTCAATCAGACTCTACCTCCTGCGGCCCCCGGATGCTTTGAGTTTGATACCCCCTGGTCTCATGAATACTTAAGCTTTTACCTTTTAATTTAAATGTAATTTATATTTCTTTAAAACGTTTTTTAAACTAGCATTGCAACAGAAAATGTAAAATGTTTTTTAAACTAGCATTGCAACAGAAAATTTTAAAATGTTTTTTAAACTAGCATTGCAACAGAAATTTTTAAAATGTTTTTTAAACTAGCATTGCAACAGAAAATTTTAAAATGTTTTTTAAACTAGCATTGCAACAGAAAATTTTAAATGTTTTTTAAACTAGCATTGCAACAGAAAATTTTAAAATGGGAGTGTGCAAATATTTATGCAAAATAGACTTGCTAGTGTCTCTTGCTTTTTAATTCTGATTACAATATAGAACATAATATGCCTACAATAATTGTGTGGCCCTAATAGAGCCAATTGTCAACTAAATATAAGTTATAAACGCTATAAGATATAACTACCACGTTTCGCGGTTAACGTATTACTAATGCTTTTTCTTTTCATAGAGGTCCGGCAAGATATCGCTGTGATAATATTTAGCCTAGTAGCAACACACTAGTCTTTTCGTGCTGGTGACGTAATTATTTTGTTCGCCAACCACCCCCCACCCTCATTGGTCGGGAAAAATATTATTTTTAACAGGGTCTCTTAAAATTGATGTTCTGACAGGTCTCGACGGAGAATCCGAAAAAAAAAAAAACCCTCAAAATTTGTCTCCAATATCATAAAAGTAAACCGGTCTGCATTAGGCCTACAACATAATTATAATACCAACCCATGATACATGCACACGCGTGTTATTTCGTCAATAAAGATGTTTACAAGTATGAAAATTATGAATTTCAAGATATGAATGTTGTGAGAAAGGCCTAAGTTTCTCTTTTGTTTTTTTTTTTTAAAAAATTAAATAAAAATAATAATTGAAATTTTAACATTCTCTAGGATTAATAAATATTATTCATTTTTGCCTATGACAACATTGATGAGCATGGTTATGATAAATCAAAATAAGTATCACAAATAAAGGAATTGAATAAAAATTATTTACATTTGCTTTGGTTTAATTGAAATGTATTTTTTTTTTAAATATTGGACAAGTAGGTCATCATGAAGCAGTGGGCAATTTTCGCTGAGTATTAGTCAAATAACATACGATGACCACAAGACGTCGAGCAATAATGAATATAAAATTGTCGGTCTAGAGACAGACAAGCAGTCTGACTTCTAGTAGATGACCGAAAAACTCACTCACATTCGGCCAGATGGCCGAAAGTTTAAATCACTTTCGGCCGAAACCGAAAGTAAGCCGGACCCGAAATTCGGCCGGCCTCTACTTACAACAGCAACATGCCTTTCGGCCATACTCCATTGCGAGCTTACAATAGCAAGTAAACCGTTCTTGGGAGCAACAGAAGATAACGTTGTTGACACTCTTTAAATCAACAACACGATGCCCCCAGTGGTAAAGGCGAACAGAAGAAGAAGAAAAGTTCAAATGACTTCACATTTTGAGACACGAATTATCCCCCCTTCCCCAGACATAGAATAACATCATGGTGATATTAAATCATACTGGAATTTAAAAAAAAAAAAAAAAAATTTAGATAATTTAAGGCATTACCCCTTTCAACCTAGTTATTAATTGAAACAATTTGATACTCTATCCCAATACATAGCTAAGTGATGAAGTTCAACCGCCATGGATATCAGTAATCAACGCACCGAATTCACCGAGACCTGCGGAGGTTCAGATCAAGTTAATTAATACAGACTCCACTTGCAATGATGCCAGTAACTTCTCTTGTCAGTTGTGGCACACATTGTATAGAGATTGGAAAAAATCAAGACAATATCTCAGCAGAAAAGGTAATTTACGTTAAATTTCAAAAAAAAATTTTTAGAAAAGTATTTCGTATCTTTAACAGTTACGATAATTTAGTCTTTTTAGGTGTGAGAGGGTTGTATCAATTTGGCGGGGCTTAATGGGAAATTATGAATCAGTTCTTAAAAGGTTTGTGCATTAAAGATGGAAGTAAAGAAGAAATGGGCAAAACTTTTTCGTGCCGAGGGCTACGTGGTAGCTTTTTGGGGGGTTGCCACAAGAGCATTTTCTACCCATTTAACGATTCAGATGTAGATTGCATGTTTTCCATCCCTGAGAAAAAAAAAGGACTTTTTTATAACTTTGAAATTTTTAGTGAAAATCACATGCAGTTACTGGACATTTCGGTGGCTTCACCCCAACTCTAAACAGCATTCGGCATTTCAATAGAAGTTGGGTCTTCATCCATGTGTCAAGGAGGACAATTCCTCTCGATGGCCATGGTCTTTGTGACAGGATGATCCCGGTGGGATCCAGATCTCTTCAGTGTCCACTTAGTACACATACACTTGATTATCCATATTCAAATACCGAAGGGTGCTGAACTCTTAATATCCATTTTTTTCTAAGGCCGGGGCACCCATTTCATATTTCCTTATATAAGCTATATAAATACCAATCGGCTTAAACAACGCTATAGGTTCTATGGGAATTGAATATAAGCCTCGCTCGGTAGCAATACAATCATTGTCCGTTTTGAAATATTTGTGGATTTAAAACTAATAATATCCAATCCATTCAGGGCCGATCTAGAAATTTCTAGAACGTTCAATAATTTAAAAAAGCTATATCTATAACCTTTTAAATCCGATTTTAATGGGGAAAATTTTTAAATTTTACTCTAAAATGTATCTGAATAATTTGTATAGGGCCCCCCATCTCAGACTTAACTAAAATGGTACTTTATTAAAATTTCAATTTATATGTACTATAGTTATAGTAGTACAATTTAGTTGTACAATATTTTAATTCGAGAAATAATTATGTAGAAGATTATTTTTTTACACGTTTCATGGAGGATCGGTAGCCCACTGGGATCGGGATCCACCTAGATCGGCATCCCACAAGGGTTGAAATCCAACCGGATCCAGTAACCCGAAATATATGCAACTTAATGCACTACTATAACTATAATACATATTTTAAGTTGAAAGAGTAGCCACAGCGAGCGCTCTTTTTATACTCGGGTGGATTTAGTTTAGCCTGAGATGGAACCATGTAAAAATAAGTCATAAAAATAATACAGTTAAAATTATAATTTGTACCATTACAATCGGTTTCAGAATGCCATAGACATAGCTTTTTTAATTATCGAACTTTCTAAAAAAAAGTCTAGACCGGCTCTGAATGGATTGGATATTATTAGCTTTAAATCCACTGATAATTCCGTATAGACTAGGAAGTGCATTGCTACCATGCTAGTGCTAGATCCATCGATTCACATGGAACGTATAGCGTTGTCAAGCCTATTGATATTTATAAAGCTTATATAAGGACAAATGAAATCCTTGCAAACCGGCCCCAGTTTGATGGATATTATGAGTTCAGTACCCTTTGATACATGAGTATGGATATTCAAGTGTATGTTAACAAATTTGGTCAAAATCAATCTATATATGTATGAGTATTTGTTAAATTTATTTATATAGGTCATATAACGAAAAAAATCGAATTAATGCCCCTGGCCCCACACGGAATATTAAAAGATGTTCAAAACTCATTAAGAGTTCCTTCCGGATAATGATGGATATATGTGCCAAGATGGGTCAAGATCCAGTAATCCATGTAAAAGCCTATGTAGAACAAACAAACACAAACCCTCAATAGTCACTTTTATATATGTATAATTATATATAAGCGAGTACACGGCATGCGTTAGAATGTCATTCTAAAAAAGAAAGTGTTTGTGTTTTAATTATGTTTTTTATGTACATTTGATTCCGACAATTTTTTACCGTCTTGTGTGTACACGAATAAATTATAAGATTTTTCGATGCGTGAGTAGACCAAATACAGCTGTTCACGTGAGAAGCAAGGTTTTTCAAGATTTAGTCCACACACATGTAGCTATTGATCCACCTATTGATGTAAACACGCATGGCAGACACGGCCATGCATGGTAGTTGCTGGAATAAACGTCTCCTACAGGGCTGCCACCTGTGATACTTCGCAGGGGGAAGAAAAGGCAAACACAGGGTAGGGATCATGATTACAAGTTGCCGTTAAGGGATATGAGGCTATAGGCTGTGGTGGAAGCCTATAGCTGGTGATTCTAAATATGCAGCCCTGAGAAAGCTGCTCCTAGGCAACCGTTTCGTCCCAGCTATCTCGCAAATTAGTTGCGGGGTGGAAACCCACTGTAAAATCCCTCTTAGAGGGCGTCCAATGCTTCCCCGGGACGGGTGGGGGGAGATTTTAGGACGTTAATTTACCGTCCCGGCCCCTAGGAGAGTGGACCACGGACGCTTGAAACACAGCGTCTTCGGTCGACCAGATGTCTCCGGGCGGGGAGGGTCTCCGTCGGCGAACCCGATCGAGCGGTTGCGGGCGGGGACGCTCCACGTCCGGGGAGGTCTCTGACGCCCTCCCGCACGGCCTGCCGCCGAGGCGGCTGGCAGGTGCGAGTGGGCGCCGGGGAGGGCATTAGGAGCGTAAGCTCGACGGCCCGCTGACGCCATTTCCTAACGAGATATTGATGTAAACTGAGCAAATCTCAACTTAATGGTCAGGAGTTCAATCCCCGCCAAAGTCAAGCAAGAAAAACACCACCAGCACCCCGGGTGGATGGGACTCGTTAACCTTGGACGGCAACTCATCTAAGAGAAGTAAACTCTGAATTCAAACCCGGAGATGGAAAGATCGAGTTCACGTGCGCCTAACAGACAGCAGTGAGGCCTCTCGAACATCTAACATCGGAGCGCCGTGAGCATGCTATCATAGCATGGAAATGAGCACTATATAAGAACTCCAATCAATCAAACCCATGCCATAGCTCTGTTTCAAATTATATTTATTTAGCTCATATTAGAAAAAAAACGAAACTAGGGCCCCCCCATCCCAAAACGAAGTATTGTTAAATGGGTTTAATCCTTTAGAAACATTTGCGGGCATACGCAAAACAACTCACCCAAAGATTTTTTTCCCCGCAATCGTATGAATGATGTAGGAACACATACATAATTTATATTTATATAAAACATGTGTGGAAAAAAAAATGAATTTAGGGCCCCCGGCAAAAAAACTGAATTTTGTAAAATGGTTCTACTAGTATCAGAAACCTTTGTGGGCGTTCGCGCAACAACTTATTACAGTTTTATCGCAATTTGGATAAATGGTATATGAACGCACTGTCTGCGCAAGCAGAACACAGCACCCGCGAGGGTTTTGCCTCTAGTGGCGCCGCAGACTGGTAAGGTGGACTCGACCACCTGAGGCTAAAAATCCGGCAAGCTATTGTCAAATGTCCGAAAGAAAAAACACCTTAGGAGAGGGGGCTAAGCTATTCAAAGCCAGTCCCTAAGGGGTGAAAGCGAAACTTCCAAAACTCTGCGTACACATGGCAAGTACGACTAGAAAATCAATATTGGCGCTGGCAACTCAGTTATTGCATTCTATGTTGGTGTAAGGGGACGGGCTAGTTTGGGAGAAGGTTACTGCCACGATTTGGAAATCCAAAATCCTCTCTCGTCAACTTTGGGGGACAGGTTGAGGGCAAGTAAAGCTACAGGACGTGTCAAGACTGGCTCCAGAGGTCGCCCCCCCCCCTTTTTACCCTCATTAGAGACCGACAAAAATTGATTTTCTGAATTCGGCCGAAAAAGGAAACTAGGCCGTAATTTAAATGTGACTTTCGACAGAAACCGAAAGAGAAACCAAACGTTTAGCGAGACTTTCAGCCGAAACCGAAGTCGAGCTGAAACTGAAATATTTAGAAATTTGTTTACGCATACATTCTACATACATAGAAAATGATTGCAGCAAGTATCAATATTTACATTTTTTATATAAAAATAATAAATTAGTGAATATAATAAATGAACATCCAAATCGACGGTCTCAAACTCGCGTCCCGCGGGCCATTCGTAACCATCGTGAAGATATTTTGCGGCCTTCTACATGAAAGCAAAGCTTAGACTTCATACGGCCGGTGCGTTTTCCCCATTTTCATATCTATAAGTGAATATCCGAGACGGTTTCAGTTGAAGCTCCCCGACTTATCTTATTCTGATTTTTACTATGTTTCTATATATTTTGTATATTGATAATAATAATAATGGTAAGAACCGTTTTAAAATAGGACTAATTTTTTTTTATTGTATAGCACTTTATAAGATAAACATGGCAAGAGTGTGTTTGTTAGAATTTTTTTTTTAAAAAGTCACGATTTACACCATTGTGGTTGTGCATTACCCAACAACTATCATTCGGATACGCTATCAAAGAATCCCAATTAAAATTGCCGATAGTGTTAACGAGCGAAGGAAATTCAGACCCTGTCAGCTAGGTCACTTTTAAATTTCGGTTAGTCTAAAAAAAAAAATATGTCAAAGTTCAGGGCCAAACTAATTGATGCGCATCTTCAAGCTATACTGAGGGTCTCAGTTGCCTCCACACTCAAGCCAAAGTTGCTCGGGTGTGTAAGAAGTAGCGCTGCAAGGTCTCTGGCAACAATGAGCAGGAGGAAGATGGAGAAACATAGTTCTTGAGAACACTCAATGTTTTTATTTGCTATTTATAAGGCGTGAGCAGATTGTAACAGTTGTATTTTATTGAGTTTGTAAATACTGTTTTTGTGTGGAATACTTGATGCGGCCCTGACTCAATCAGGCTCTATCTCATGCGGCCCCCCCCCCCCCGGATGATTTGAGTTTCAGACCCCTGATCTAATGATTACCTAAGCTTTTACCGTTTCAATTAAAAGTAATTTTAATTTCTTTTAAATGTTTTTAAAGTCGTATTGTGGGAGAAAATTTGAAGTGGGGAGTGCGAAAACTTTCGCAAAATAGACCATTGAGAGCCCTTTTGCTTTTGTAATATAATTAAAACCTAGAACATATACCTATACAAATTATTGTTGCTCTAATAGAGCACATTGTCAGCTAAATATAAGTTAGTTAGACTATAAAAATATCACCACTATGTTTCACTGTTATCGTCATACGAATGCTTTGTGTCTTCATGAATAGCTGGCAAGATTATCGCTGTATTAATATTTAGCCTAGAACCAACACATTAGTCTTTCCGTGCTGATAACGTAATTATTTCGTTCGGCAAACTCCTTCACCCCAATTGGTCGGGAAAATTATAACTTTTTAACAGGGTCTCTTAAACTGTTGTTCTGGCGGGTCTCGACGGAGAATCGGGACAAAAAAAAACAACTCAAAAATTGTTCGCCAATATCATAAAAGTAAACAGGTCTGCAGTGGGCATACAAAATAATTATAATACCAACCAGTGATACATTCACACGCATGTTATTTCGTAAATAACAATGTTTATGAGCATGACACTGATGAATTTCAAGGTATGAATGGTTTGAAAAATGGCAAAGTTTCCTTAATTTTCTTTCTTGTTTTAAAAACAATAAAAAAAAATAATAATGTTTCAAACATTACAATTCCTACGATTATTCAATATTATACACCTTTGCCTATGACAACATTGATGAGCATGCTAAATCATAAATTAAAATTATATCACAAATGAAGGAATTGAAAAAACCTAGGGTTAAAAATTTTATTTTTGAAAAAGAACGAACATAATGATATAAGTATTGCCATTCCATTAGTTTTTCTTCCACAAAACTGTTTACATTGGCTCAGTCCTAATTGAAATGTAATTTTTTTGGAAACATAGGACTTTTCAGTTTAGGCCGAAAACGAAACGAGGCCGAAAGTGATAAAATGGCCACTTTTGGCGCCAAACCCGAAGCCGATATTCGGTCTGTCTCTAACCACCAGCCATACAAACCTCATGATTATATACATTAAACGTCTATGGTATCAGACAAAAGGGAGTTGAGATCACTAAGATACTCCTCGAGTTCCACGTGGACGTGTCACTCTACCAGGAAACTCTACTGAAAGGTAAGTCTTTGCACGTAGCGGGCTACTCCATGTTCCATTGCATCTATAAGCAATGCAGGTGTCTGGTCATTTTGGTCAAAAACGTATTACCGATGGGAGTGCTTGTAACGAAGTCGTACCAAGGTACTGGCACCCTCACTATCCGAGTGTTAAAAAGGTTTCGAACATGCGTGCGCTCGAGGACTGACTCCCCCCCCCCCCAGTGGTCGGCCTTGACTTGCACCCTGTCTCTGGCGTATGTTTATGACATACAGTCATGATTAGTAACAAGGAACGCAATGTTCGCTGACGACTTTGTAATCTGGGTCTAGGGAAAAATCAATTCAGCAACTACAGACCTCATTGAGATACAACCCTACGCTGAGAAATGGGAATCGGTGGTAAGTGCGGAGAAATATTTTAATCACTGTTTATTAAATAAAAGAATGCTCTTTTTAAGGTAGACAGATATTCATGTTTGTGGGAAATCGCTCAAATGGGACAAAACACTGACATATTTTAAAATAATGCTGGAATAGAAACTCTAGCTGCACAACCTTGTACGTGAATTCGAAATCGTACCTGGCTAAGAAACTGGCAATCACTGACCTTTGCACTGACGCAAGCCTCCTCAGAACACTATACCTGGGGAGCGTGACAGGGGCTCAGGACTATAGCCACCCAGTATATTCTTCACAGGCTGAAAGTTTTTACAGGGTCTTAATCGATCACAGCACCTAGCTCTCAGGCTCGTATGTTGGGCGTTACTTACAACATCCACGGCTGCTGTGGAAATACTGACATAGAACCACTCAGTATCAAGGAACAAGGCCATCCTAACGACCGTCGAAAGGAAAGAATGGAACCCTGTTTCCAATTACAAAGACCGCTGGGTCAAGCGGACTAGGCTTAAAAGACCCTCCTTCATGGATGCTGTCCATTCATTAGAGAATAAACACCATTTACAAGTATACGCCTGATCCAGTAGAGATCACCTCATGATAGCTGTGAACCTATAGATATTCGTCTGACCCTGGCAGGCGCGACTGTTACCAAGTCGAGCCTATCAAATGAGCGAACGGAAGCCTCACTTGAGACCATCGAGTCGTATTCGGACACCGTGTTAAAATCTTCACAAACGGCTCCTAACTGGCCAGAGGGAAACAAGCCACTGTTTGCACCCCATCGACTTTGGTATTATTTATTACAAAACGTAACAGTGAGATATAACATGTATTTATATATATATAAATGACTTTATGTATGTATGTCCCTTATGCGCTCCTGTACCATTCATCCGATTGCGATAAAACATTGGTGCGTTGTTTTCCCCGCGCCTGAACATTTTTTCTGAATTATTACACCCATTATACAATATCCAGTTTGGTGTCGGGGCTCTTTGTTCGTTGTTTTTTTTTTCTTTTATGAGCTATGTCAATATAATTCCGTATCCGTTCCATTGTGATAAAACTTTGGTGAGTTGTTTTGCGCACGTCCGCAAAGCTTTCTAAACTAGTACTATCATTTTACAGTAGTCCAATGGGGCCGAGGGCCATAAATAACTTTCTTTTTCTTATATGATCTATATAAATATAATTTCAAACAGAGCTATTGCATGGGTGGATGGAATTTTATGAAATGCAAACAGCGACATTTCAACTTGAATGTCACACAATATGAAGGTTTCTGTATATTAGTACAACCATTTTACAATATTCCATTTTGGGACTGGGGCCTTAAATTGATTTTTTAAAAATATTATATGTGCTAAATAAATATATTTGCAAACAAAGCTATTGCATGGGTAGATCAAATCCTAAATTTTAAAAATTCATACTTCTCACATGGACAGCTGTATTTGGCCTGCTCACGCATCAAAAACCTTCTACAGTTGAGCCCGGTTATGTCGCTACAAAAGATATTTTGTGTATAAAAAATTTCTCTAAATCAGTATTATAACAAAAAATAATTCTTTATTTGAGTGGCATTGCAGCGCCAGCCGGGTACCTGCTAGTTAATATATCAAAACTGATGTGTCTTCATTTCAAATGTATCGTTATAAAACTATTGAATTTTTGTTTCCAACGTGTTTTTAATCTTGTATGTAAGCAGAAGAAAAACAACCACATACATATTTTATAATAGTTGGTGGACTACACCAGAGGTCCACAAAATTTTTGGTCTCGTAGACCACTTGCCATTTTTTTCAGTTTAGGCTTACCTGACATTGATTTTTTTTCAAATTCATTAACTTCAAATGTATTTTTGACAGCTGGTATAGTGCTACTCACTTTGAAATAATTTAATTTATAACGGTAGTGTGAAAAACTTTTTAAATAACATAGTAATATTTATACATTTATTAATTAAATTCAAATCGAAACGTAACCAATTTATATTTACTTTCTGTTTCATAAAATAACTAAGCAAAAAATAAATGCTTCTAGCGTGAGGGATGAACACAACGAAGCCTTACAGGCAGAGAAAATAAAAGCGTACGCGGGCGGAGCTGCGGGAAACTGCTAGTTTATAATAATTCTTAAACAGCTTCCTACATCAGAAAGTATACCTAATAACTTAAATTTTAATATGCTTTACCACATAGGTACTTTTATAATTTATGTAGGAAGATATTTGTCTTTATATTTTAGGGTAATATTATGTAAGTAAATAGGTACTATCTGTGTATGTGAATTATCACATTCTTGAAATGCCAAGATAGAAGTCACTACCTGCTTACATGAGATCCACTATCGTTGACCCCCATTTTCATTTCATGGACCCACAATTTTTGTTTCGCTGACATGGACCCCCTTGCAAGTTGTCGTCGACACCTGGGGATCCATATAGACCACATAGGGAATCAGTGATTTACACAGTCAATTAACGCATAGTGTATAACATCACAGCTAAAATAATCTTCTAAATTCTTTGTCTGCAACAACAGCTTCGTGCTACTTGACAGCGGCCTCCGCCCTGCCCACTGAAACTACCTTACCAAGTGTCAATGGTACAGACTCAACCCCTAACACTGAGCCAACTACACATGGATCGGGATTTCAAGCGAACCGACCAGGAAAGAATTTCATCATTACGGAAATTCTCATCTTTATTGTAATGTCTGTCATGTAAAAATAAAGCTTTTCTTACAATGTCTTCTACCTTTAGACAAGTTTGTTCAGATGTCTCCGACCATTGACAATTTTGTTCAGATGTCTCCGACCATTGACAAGTTTGTTCAGATGTCTCCGACCATTGACAAGTTTGTTCAGATGTCTACGACCATTGACAAGTTTGTTCAGATGTCGCCGACCATTGACAAGTTTGTTCAGATGTCTCCGACCATTGACAGGTTTGTTCAAATGTCTCCGACCATTGACAAGTTTGTTCAGATGTCTCCGAGCATTGACAAGTTTGTTCAGATGTCTCCGACTATTGACAAGTTTGTTCAGATGTCTCCGACCATTGACAAGTTTGGTCAGATCCATTGGACAAGTTTGTTCAGATGTCTCCGACCATTGACAAGTTTGGTCAGACCCATTGGTCAAGTTTGTTCAGATGTCTCCGACCATTGACAAGATTGGTCAGATGGCTCCGACCATTGACAAGTTTAGTCAGATCCATTGGACAAATTTGGTCAGCCATGTTGTCAAGTTTTTAAAAAAATCTTGGTTGTTTAAATCGTTTATACTATTTGCTAACAATTTCTAAATTTAAAACTTGTTTATTATGAATTAACCATAAATTATATACTACTTTGTTTGCTGCTGAATATAAAATTTAAACATGTTTATTATGAAATAATCCCACAATTTATACTATATTATTTGCTGGACAAGGGTTCTTTTATTTCTACTGAAAATACATTATTTCTCATTTAAATATAACTGTATTGCTTTGATAAAAGGCAGTTCAATATTAAGCCCCCAATGAACTTCCCTAAGTAGACGAGTGTTTGTGTTTCTTTCTAAGTATTTCTAACGGAGGGGAAATTGGTACACGGGTACCAGAATTGAGAGGTTTGGATTCAAAAACGATTTAAAATATTATTGTTGGGTTTGTAAGAGCGAATGAGGTATCAAATGAAAGATGATTGAATGTACTATAGGTTTGTGAACTTAATTCTTCATTTAAACTAAAATAAACTACCACAAACGACATCCGAATAGCATTAGTCAAAATGGACCCGGACACGCAGCGCCGCCATTCGCGACCGGGTACCATTAGACCATATGCCATTCTGGTGTCCGTTGTGGTATTTTATTTTTTAGTAAAACTGAAGAATTGATTTCACAAACGTACAATCCGTTCAATTATCTTTCAGTCGACACCATATTTCGTCTTACAAACCCAACAATAATATTTTAAATCTTTTTTTTAATCACAGCCTCTCAATTCTGGTACCAATGCACCAATAGGTGCAGCCTATTTATATACTGTATTTATTATCTCGATACCATTTCAAATTGAATGTGCACATCAGTGGTTCTAAACCTTCCTAATGCCGGGACCCTTTAATTCAGTTGCTCAGATTTTGGCGAACGCCCAACCATAAAATTATTTTCATTGCTATTTCATAACTGTAGAGCATATGTTTTTCAGATGGTCTTAGGCGACCCTTCTGAAAGGGTCGTTCGACCCCCAAAAAGGTCGCGACCCACAGGTTGAGAACCGCTGGTGTACATGCATATTTTTTTCACTTCAAATTAAATATTAACAATTAACATATCTGGTATTTTTAAATAGCAACATTGATATAGACTTTTTTCTTATCTTAAGTTTCCAAATTTTAAGACCATATTTTTATATACTTTACTATACATAAGGGATTCAATCCTCCCAATTTCGTTAATAAATCAAGATATCTTCAAATTTTTTAGCATATGGAATTTCCAATCCAGTGAGTGTATAAGAAATGAATTGAAATATGCATATACTTTTTTTTTTTAAGTTTTAATTCTAAAATTCAATTTTCGGTCCATGGATGGCTATGCGTCAAATAATGAGTTAAGCCCCTTGCATAGCCAAATCAAGCTAAACATCATACCACGTAATAGGTAAGTCTTTGACCCCCGACTCCTGTGACGCTCCTGGTTCTCACTAAGGAACTAGATTTTTCTGCTAACAAAATTACTGGCCTTATGAGTTCGTCCCATTCCAAACAATTTGTTTCTTTAAAAACAACTACTTGTAATTTTCATTAATTTTTAAATATTATTTTTTATTACACTACATGTCGAGATACAAAAGCCGCTGTAAGGCCCCGGGTTGGGGGGGGGGGGAGGTGTGGGTATATTTTATTGTCCACTTCCTATCTCAGATTGAAAGCTGCTGGTTCCCTTCCTATAGTGTAGACGTCCTATAGTGCTGATTCCCTTCCTATCCTGTAGACGTCACATAGTGCTGATTTCCTTCCTATAGTGGAGACGTCCCTGCTATAGGAAATATCTAAAAAAAGCAAAAATATTATTATTATTAAAGTGCCTTGCCAAAATTGAAGTTTGTTTTGAAAATAATGCACACATTCGTTGAATTTTTCTTTTCTTTTTGTCAAATTTTAGAATTGGCCATTAGAGTTCATTAATAGTGTCACTGTGAGAGTTCATTGTTATTAGAAAAATTATATTCTTATAAGTGAAACATTGATGGTTGTTACGACCTGGATTGTTGTGAATGTCTGGTCTTGCGACATGGCGACTGTGAGAATGTTTTGTTAGCGTTGATTGTGAGGTCAGAGGTGAAATTGGTTGAATAGATCATGTAATAAAAATACTATTATTGTATCTTCATTGGATGCTGTTGTTTTGTTCTTTATTGGATCTGGTGTGACAGAGTACATTCGTCAACCTTGTAGAAAAGCCTAGACTATCACAAGTAGAACGTAACATTTAAGAACGCAACAATCGTGTATTCTGTTTTTCTTTAATACTTTAGAAGAGGAAGTTTTGAAGGCAATGTTTGCATTGTTTCATTAGAATTTGCAAAATATAAGATGCAGTAAATGAAATAAGGAATTTTAGTTTGCATCTTAACGCAGCTGAGATAGTTCACTACATTTTTTTTTTTTTTTTTAAATCTTCTTTAAATTCGGTTGTTGGTTTTTTTTTTGGGGTCGTCATTCGGAAAGACAGTGAGTGGCTTTCGATACAGGATGTGTTTACTGACTCAACTGATCCTTTCCAGGTTTTTTCTCACTAAGCTGACATAATGACACTTTGTTTCCTTGACACCTCAATAAGCAGAAATTTGTTAACAACAATGTCCAGGAGAGCGTTCTAAAAATGTGTGTAACACATTCATTGCACCAAAATTTGCACTTTAGCGTCTCACCATTCTTTTCACACTAGCGTCGCACAACTCTTTGCAAACTACCGTTGCACCATTTCTGCACACTGCCATCGCATCTTTTTTTGCACACTACCGTTGTACCATTTTTGTATCTCCACCTCTCATCCATATCAAATCAGACCTAGTTTCCGGACCTGTGGTTGTAGGTGTCCGACCAAAATTACAATTGGACGGCATCTCGTTGTTGCTAGGCAACGACTTAGCTGGTGGGAAGGTGATAGCCGAACCCATCGTAACTCAAGAACCCTGTCTCATTGAATCTTCAGAAGAAGATTTAGAAATACATACAGCATGTGCTGTTACCAGGGCAATGAGTCTGAAGATCTCCGAAAAATAGAGTTCATTAAAAAGTAATAAAATTCAATCTGAAGTTGATCTGGGAACGATTGTTTTTTCCCAACTTAATGAAGAATCAAAGGATCACAAAACACCAACTCGAAAACAGCTCATTGAAGAGCAGAAGAATGATCCAGAAATCATTAAACTTCGAGAGAACGCTATGACCAAAAAAGAAGCTGAGCAATGCCCTGTTTGTTACTTTTTACAAGATGACATACTTATGAGGAAATGGCGACCTCCAGATGCCAAGGCTAATGAAGAATGGAGGATTGATCATCATATTGTAGTTCCTGAACTTTACAGGAACGAAGTCCTCAACTTAGCCCATGAGTCACTCCTTTCAGGCCATTTGGGAGTGAACAAGACATATCACAAAAATACGTCACACTTCTTTTGGCCCAAAATCAAGAAAGATGTGGTGGATTACTGCAGATCATGTCATACTTGTCAAGTGATAGGGAAACAAAATCAGAAGATACCAGCAGCTCTTCTTCAACCCATTCCAGCGTTTAAAGAACCTTTCAGTCGCGTCATAATAGACTGCGTTGGGCCTCTGCCAAAGACAAAATCGGGTCACCAATACTTGCTGACAATCATGTGTGCGTCAACAAGGTTCTCAGAAGCTATTCCTCTCCGCAATATCAAGACTCCGAACATCGTCAAAGCCCTGACGAAGTTTTTTACATTGTTTGGTCTTCCGAAGTCTGTACATTCTGACCAAGGAACCAACTTCAAGGCTGGACTATTCAAACAAGTGATGAACCAATTGGGTATAGAACACTGCTTGTCGAGTGCAAATCATCCTGAGTCGCAGGGAGCACTTGAGCGATTCCATCAGACATTAAAGAACATGATGAGAACTTACTGCCTAGAACAAGAGAAAGACTGGGATGAAGGGATCAACATGCTACTGTTCGCCGCAAGAGAAGCAGTTCAAGAATCACTTGGATTCAGCCCATTCGAACTGGTGTTTGGCCATACGGTTCGAGGCTCCCTTTAACTTTTAAAAGACACGTGGATGTCATCGACACTTACTGAAGGACTTTTGGAATATGTCCTAAAGTTTAAAACGAAACTTTTTAATGCCGTTAATTTGGCTTAATCACATTTAAAGGATTCTCAATCCAAAATGAAAGTTTGGTATGACAAAAAGTCAAAATTCAGAAAGTTTGCTTCAGGGGACAAAGTGCTTGTACTTTTGCCAATACCAGGACAGGCACTACAAGATTGATATTTTGGTCCTTATGTAGTTGAGTCCAAACTTAATGACTTAAATTACATTGTGTTAACACCAGATCGTAAAAGAAAAAAACAGTTATGTCACATTAATATGTTAAAAGAATATGTAGAAAGAAAATGTGATGATAATTGTCCATCCTCAGACATTAATGTTAACACAATCTCAACTGTAACTTCAGTACCTAAAGAAAATGTTACTGAAATATTTGACAGTGTCCCAGAAAAAGTTGGTCATTACAAACTTAAAAATTCAGAAATTCTGGCCAATATAGATCAGAAACCTGGACATTTGTCATTGTCGGAAAAAGATTTTGTTAAGTCTGTTATTGCAGATTTTGTTTCACTTTTTCCTGATGTCCCTAATAAAACCAACATTGCTGTGCATGATGTTGACGTTGGCATTGCAGTTCCGGTCAAGCAACACCCCTATAGAGTCAATCCGGAAAAAACTTGAAGTAATCCGGTCTGAAATAAAATACATGCTTGAAAATGATATAATTGAACCAAGCTCTAGTAACTGGAGTTCTCCATGTATTTTAGTCACAAAACCTGACAAAAGTTACAGGTTGTGCACTGATTTCAGGAAAGTGAATTCAGTTACAAAGTCTGATTCCTTTCCGATTCCAAGGATAGACGATCTTATAGATCGAATAGGCGATGCCAAATATGTAACCAAGATAGACCTACTACCAGGTTATTGGCAGGTTCCTCTATCTGACAGAGCAAAAGAAGTCTCTGCTTTTGTACTCCAGATGGTTTATACCAATATAAAGTAATGCCGTTTGGAATGAAAAATGCCCCAGCTACATTCCAACGTCTAGTTAACAACATTATTGCTGACCAGGAAAATTGCAGCGCCTATATAGATGATGTAATTAATTACAGTCAAGATTTTTCCAAACATGTAAAACAATTAAGATCTCTGTTTACAAAATTATCGCAGGCAAATGTAACTGTAAATTTAAATAAGTGTGAATTTTGCCATGTGGAATATTTAGGTCACATAGTGGGTCAAGGTCATGTAAAGCCTGCTCAAGCTAAGATAAATAATATTTTGTCACTTCCACCACCCACTACTAGAAAATAGTTAATGAGATTTTTGGGAATGGCAGGTTACTATAGAAAATTTTGCAAAAATGTCTCAGTTATTGCTTCTCCCCTAAGTAATATGTTAAAGCAAAATGCAAAATTTCATTGGTCAGATGTTTGTCAGGAAGCATTCGAAAATATTAAAAATATACTAGCTAATACTCCTGTTCTCATTGCGCCAGACTTTAACAAACAGTTTAAATTAGCTGTAGATGCCAGTGATGTTGGCATTGGTGCAGTTCTTTTTCAAGAAGATGATCACAGTGTAGATCATCCTGTTTGTTATTTCTCAAAGAAATTTAACGCACATCAGAAAAATTATTCCACTGTAGAAAAAGAATGTTTAGGATTAATTCTTGCTCTACAACAATTTGATTTTTATGTCAGTTGTTCCTTACATTCAGTACTTGTTTTTACTGATCACAATCCCTTAACATTTTTGAATAAGATTGTCTCCAAAAATCAAAGATTGTTAAGATGGAGTCTATTTTTACAAGAATATAATTTGGACATAAAACATATCAAAGGCAAAGATAATGTGATTGCTGATACTTTGTCCAGAAATTAATTTTCTCTGCACAAAAATTATGTAGTTGATTATAAGCTATTAAGAAGCTTGTTTAATATTTTTGAAATGAAGAAATTTATTTTCTTGTACTTGTTTAATGGAAAAGAATTCCATTTTTTGAAAAATGAATTTTTTTCTTTAAAGATGGGAGGTGTTGTAAGGGATGACGTATTTTGAGACACGCTTTGCCCGCCTTCCACGTGCATGACCTCTTTCAAGTCGGTCCCGTGTTGGGGCAGCTAGAAAAAAATATCCCTTTGTTGATACTTTTGTTTACTATCATCCGTTTCTGTCGAACAAAATAGAACGATCTAGAGAATGTGGGAAGCTGTAAGACTGCGTATTCCATTTCCAAAAAGATCATATGAAACTGGGTATAAAAGGGATAAGAATAAATGACGAGGGAGAGATTTTCCTTTCCTTGATTACGAGGCATGCTATGTGTCATTATACTTTGTTGTGTGTAGAGAATTTTATTTCCTCGTACAATTTTGTGCTCATTGTATTTTTATATACAGTACCGGTACCAGCAAATCTGTAAGTTTATAATTTTAATAATATTTATCTTGCTGTTATTATTTAATTGAAGTTCACAAATTAAACAAGTTATTAATTGTAATTAGCTCTGGCCTTAATTGTCGTTTTACAAAACAACAGAGATTAAATTCTCCATCTAAATCGGTCCGTAATAATTTGCTAACAATTGTAACATTTTAAATATTTTATTTTCAAATAACTAGAAAATGAATTGTACCATGTCTGCTATAGAATTTATAATTTAAATTTTTTTAGCAAATAATCAAACAAAATGTATACTATATTGTTTTCTAGACAAGAGTTTTTTTACGTTTTGAAAATAATATATTCCTGTATAATATCTCACTGTATAGCTTTTTAATAAAATACACTACCGAATTAAGTCCCTTGGAGTCCCCTAAGCAGACGAGATTTTGTGTTTCTTTCAAAGTATTACTTAATATAGCATCCGCCATTTTAAATTCCAGTAAAGATTTTGTTAAATGATAAAAAAAGAACTTCCTTTTTAAATAGCACCATTCATTTACATAAATTTGGCTCTTCTCTCATCTTTAGTTTCCAATTCTAGGACATTATTTTATAGTTTACTATAAACAAGTGTGTCTCTACTCCTAATTTCGGTAATAAATCAAGATATCTTCAAATTGTTCGTCATATTGAATTCTCTAATCTAGTAAACGTGCAAAAATGATTTGACATATGCTCTTTTTTTTTTTAAAGTTTGTATTCTAAAATTCAAATTTTGGTCGATGGATGGTAGATAATGAGTTCAGTCCCTTGCATAGCATAGACAAGTTAAAGATCCTGCTTTGTAATCAGTAAGTTATTGACTCGACTCATGTGACGTTACGTGTTTTTCAATAGTAACGAGAATTTACTGTTCAACAAAATCCTACGTTTTGTGAATTCGCACAATTGCAATCAAATGTTTTAAAAATAGACTACTTGTATTTTTCACTTCCAATATTATTGTTTTTACGGTACTTTTTTTACCCGGGGGGGGGGGGGGGCGGGGGTTATTTTATTTTCACTTCCTTATTCAGTGAGAAAGCTGATATAGACGACCCTGATATAGGAAATATTAAAAACAAAAAACAGTATTATTATGAAAGGCTCTGAGTGTAATGTTTATATTTGTTGCATTTTTCCTTTCCTTTTGTCAAATGTTCGCGTTCAATGATAGTTCATTATAAGAGTTCATTTTGAGTGTTCATTTTTATTACACACCTTAGTATATTCTTGTAGATAAAACGTTGATTGGGTTGTTTTTTTTCTTTGATGCGTTAGTTTTGATTGTAAATTTTGCATTGTTTCTTTATAATTTTCAACTCATAACATGCAACACATAAAGTATAGCATTTCGTTTGCATCACAGTTCAGTCAGGATAATTCACTACACGTTCTGGGAAGTTTATTAAATAAGTTGTTTTTTTGATATGTCATTGTTCAGAATTATATTGTGAATGGACTTTGATATAAGATATGTTCACAAACTCCATTTATCCGGTCTAGGTTTAAAATTGGCAAAGATGACGTAATAATCATTTCTTTTCATAGCATCTCATTTAGCAGACATTAAAAATGTGTTAACACCAATGATCAACAAAGCATTCTAAAACATTTTGTAATCAAGGCATTATACCTTCGTAAGCAACCTGTGCACATTACCGTAACACCAGCTTTTGAGCATTACCTTCGCATCAGTTTTGCACACTAACTATTCACCAGACTTTGAGCATTAGATTCGCACCAATCTTTGCATACTACCTTCGCATCAGCCTTTGCACACTACCGTCGCAACATTCTTTGCACACTATTGTCGCACCCGATATTTAACTGTACTCTTTGTTAGTCCCTCTGATTTTAAACCTAGTGCAGTGTCTTGCTGAATTTCGTATTCTTTGCGCCAAGCATTGTCAAAATATTTGATAAATTAAACAACCACTAAAAAACAACGTTTTTCGTATTAATACTTTATATTCATTTTTTTGCATTTATTTAACCTTAACTGTCATTGATGTCTCATTTATTAAGAAGCGGCTGAGAAGCTATCACAGCTTTCATATTTCCAATATTTTTCACTTCAAAAATACATTTTATTTTTTACTGAATACCCAAATACTTCAAAAATGCAAAGTACATAGCAACAGGTACAAAGTTAAACTCCACACCAAAGCATGCAACCATAGAATAAATCATAATTCATTCATCTTCCCCCCCCCCTTTTTAAAAAAAAAAATTAACAACAAAATTTATTTTTGGCGGGATGCCGCTGAAAATTTCACAAAATGTGCCATCCTCGCCAAGTTTCAGTTCGATAGAATGACGGGATGTGGGTCAATAAGCCGTTCAAAGATTTTGCTTTAAACACAGAAACACGTGAACAAAAGCGACGTTAGTATAAAAGATTTAAAAGACCCAAAAGTGTGTTGATATAGAGAAATACGGCTTGATTCAAATACAACTTAAAAATTTTTTAGCTACACACCAAGTTGAAGCTAACACTCAATAGAATATGAAAACAACTATTTAAGACGTTTTCATTTGATCCTTTCTCTATTGCATTAACTATTTCAATTGATCTGTTCTCCATTGCATTAACTAGTTCAATTGATAAGGTCTCAATTGCATTAACTATTTCAATTGATCTGTTCTCAATTGGATTAACTATTTCAATTGATCTGTTCTCTATTGGATTAACTATTTCAATTGATGTGTTCTCAATGGGATTAAATATTTCAATTGCTCTGCTCTCAATTAGATTAACTATTTCAATTGCTCTGCTCTCAATTAGATTAACTATTTCAATTGCTCTGCTCTCAATTAGATTAACTATTTCAATTGCTCTGCTCTCAATTAGATTAACTATTTCAATTGATCTGCTCTCAATTAGATTAACTATTTCAATTGCTCTGCTCTCAATTAGATTAACTATTTCAATTGCTCTGCTCTCAATTAGATTAACTATTTCAATTCCTCTGCTCTCAATAAGATTAACTATTTCAATTGCTCTGCTCTCAATTAGATTAACTATTTCAATTGCTCTGCTCTCAATTAGATTAACTATTTCATTTGCTCTGCTCTCAATTAGATTAACTATTTCAATTGCTCTGCTCACAATTAGATTAACTTTTTCAGTTTAATATTTCAGTCATTGATGTTTTTAGGGCATTTTTAAAATAAGATCTAAATACATTTCAAAATAAAACAAAATGTTCCATTTGATAGAACTATGAAAAATACCATTTGATAAAGTATGTTATTTCGTTAAATAAATGTATATGTATATTAAAATGCACTTTGAAAGATATTGTTGTTTATCATGCAAAATTTAAAAAAAATAAAATCAGTCAGGATGGTGCAGTTAGATCTATTTCAATCACTCAAGAGCTGTCCTCAGGCCACTTCTATTTTATTTGCGAGCTTAGTGTTAGGGCCCCCATTTCTCTCAGTTCAGGGAGGTCCGTAGTCTGCGAGCTATAAACAGGGATAACTTTAAGCACGACCGGACTTTAGAAGTGTTTTCCAAACTATGCCCTACTTTGGAAAAGCGCTATGCTTTACCGGCATGCCCCTGTCGCCCACCACAATTTTAGTTTTGCACTGTCTGCTTCCTGGTATGCGACCATAAGGGTAGACCTATGCAGTACCAAGAAAGAGCGGCGTAATGCGGAAAAGAAGTGGTTGAGGTCAGGTCCTATAGTTTTAAGCAGATCTATTCCGCTGCCAAGAAGAATGTCACTAAGATTGTTTGTCGCTACAAGACATTGTATTTTAGCGAAAACATAATTATGGGTAAAACCAGAAGGCATTTATTTGATGTTTGTATTCACCTCAAATGGAGTAAGAAAGGAAAAGCTCTTCAGTGTTTCAGTACCCCAGCAACCAGATCTTTTCTGTGATTTCTTTACAAGCATATTTGCTGGCATTTGCACTGAGCTTGATCGTCTTGACGAACCGCCCCTAGATTTTCCGTTTTCTTCTTGTGCTAATTCACATCTCCATGATTTTAAAACTATTTCAGAAATAGAGGTCAACAGTTTTATTCTAAAATCTAAATCTAAGTCATGTTCTTTGGACTCCATCCCCTTGTTGGTGGAGTCATTAGTTCATTTTTCCCCAACGATAACCCAAATAATAAATGAATAAGCCTGGTCTGGATACAAATAATTAAAAAAATTATAGAACTGTATCTAACTGATCATTTTTATCTAAAGTCATTGAAAAACTAGTTCTAAAACTAATTTTTGATAACTTAAACAACCACTCTCTTCTCAGTCCTAATCAGTCAGCCTATAGATATTTCCACAGCACAGTGTGGTCTCTTCTGAGAGTCACTAATGACCAATTGCGCGCAATGGACAGCGGTAACGTCTCCATCCTGATCTTTTCAGATATCAGTGCACCCCTTTACAAAAAAACACTCCTCATTCACAATCACAAATCATGCTGTAACTCAGCTCTCCCCACCACATTTCAAGTAGGTAACTCCGACTTACAGTTTACATCATATGCTAGGAATCTTGGTTATATCTTTCTAACAACATGTCTCACGATAAACATATATCTCACATTTGTCGCTCTGCATACACCGGTATCCGTCAAATCAGCTCTATCCGCCACTACCTCACAGTTAGTTGAGTGAGCGCAACAAAAACAATAGTCTTTGCTCTTGTTCTCTCTCGCCTTGACTATTGCAACTCTCTTCTGTCAGGTTCACCAAAGCACTTAATAGGAAAACTACAAAAGGTTCAAAATTCAGAAGCTACGTAAGTTCTGACCGACCGATAAACGATGCCTCTGTCCGCCGTCCATGGCTTGACATGTGAATGTTCTGATGTGGGTGGGGTGAATATACATTTGGGTTTTGTTTTGTTGTTATACAACTGTTCCTTTTAAAATAAACGTATGTTATGTTAATGTCAGGATTATGTCTCATTTGCTAATAGTTTATGTACAGCGCGGTGAGCCCAGCCCTAGGCTGAGGTATCGCGCTATATAAGACATCTAAATAATAATAATAATAATAATTTAAAAAAAACAAAACATTTCACTCTAAAACTCTTACGTTGTCCAAATCTATGTCTGGGGAGATTATCAATTTACGAATAAACAAATCTACCAGTAAACATTTTTTACAATTATTTATTAACTGATTTGTCTATTAACCAAACCATCCATACATCGGCCAATAAACCAACCCATCCATACATCCACCAATAAACCAACCCATCCATACATCCGTCAATAAACAAACCCATTAATACATCCACCAATAAACCAACCCATCCATACATCCGCCAATAAACCAACCATCTACACATCCGTCTATCTTCCAACCCAATACCAACATCGCATGCCAATCCGTTACACATATGCCAGTACCTGGATTCAGCAATGTTTCCTGTTAGATCCAGATTGTGAATTGGGGATAGATTAAAATAGAGTGTGACATATGTATATACATGGAAAGATTAGAGGAAGAGGGAGCGAGATGACAGATTGACATATAGAGTGAAATTTATTAATAGACAGGGCTGTCTTAAGAACATAGGAGGCCCTGGGCACAACAATGCAATGGGGCCCTTTAACAACACAACACACCTGAGTCGTGAGAAGGGGGCAAAAGGGGGCACTCACCCCATTCTCAAACAGTGGGGGGGGGCAAACAGTTCTTGCTCCCCACCAACTAGCCAAGCAAATAAGAATGTAAAATAAAAATAAACATTTAAATGTAATTAAGTTAAACTTCGACGAATTCAATTTATTGATATAAAAATCAAAAGCGTTAAATATCAATAATAGTTTTAAAACATTATCATAAATAAACTATAAATAATCTCAGAGGATGATAAATTACCATTATTGACTGATAGATCGAATACATTATTTAATATAAATCAACATAATTGTTTGCGTTATTATTTTGCTGATAATTGTTTTATTATTGGTTTAAAGTCAGTGGTCTTAAGGATGTCATTTTCCATGCACAGAAGTGAAAGCCAGTTCAAACGGTGTTGTGCCATTGTAATGCTAAGCTGATTCTTTATGATCTTCAATCTTGAAAATAAAAGTTCACCTGTACAGTATGTTTTCATGAACGTTCCCCTGTACAGTTTCAAGTTGTAATTATTTGTTCATGCGAAGCAGCGATAGTGTCACAATTTCACATCAATGACCAGGTCGTTCTTAAGATGCTGTTTTCATTTAATAGGTCATCCTTATTAAAGTCTTTCTGATACCGGGTACATATTAGCTATATCTTCACACTTTTTTGTTTAGCTCATCGGAATCAGATGTTTTTAATTTCGCAAAGAAGGAAATCACGTGTGCGTTGTGTCAGGTCAGAGTTCAGGGAGTCCAAAAAAGGGAGAAAAGTTTCGATTGTAAACATACATTCTTATTTTATTTTTATATTCATATCTGTGAAAATTAAAATTTGTTGAGTGAGTGGCCTTGAAACGTGGGGCCCCTACAAGCCTGGGGCCCCTTACAAGCCTGGGGCCCCTACAAGCCTGGGGCCCCCTACAAGCCTAAGGCCCAGGGCCAGTGCCCACTGGGCCCATGCCATAAACGCCATTGTTAATAGAGAGAGGTAATTGGAGAGAGAGAGTGTTACACAGTGTAAGAGAGTGACAGTTAAAGAGCAAAAAAAGAGTTACATAGTGATAGATTTATATATATATATATATATACAGAGAAAGAGGGGAGAGAGTGAGAGAAAGAAAGAGTGAGAGAGAGAGAGAGAGATAGCGAGTGTGACACTGAGCGAAATAATTTACATAAAAAGAGTGAGTGGGATAGAGAAAGAGAGACTTAGTGAGAGAGTGGAATAAGGGCTTATAAAGATTATAGAAACACTATTGACTCTAATTCAATCCTAATGCAAATACTGAACCACTTTTACATATATAAATATTGAAAAACATTATATTAAATATTGCAAATAATATCGTTGTACCCTTTATAATGAATTTACTTGTCAGTGACTACTGACTACACGAAGATAAATGACGTAATTTCTTTACTTTTTTTTTTTAGTAATAAAGTAAAAATGCACGCACTATTCTATTTCCTCTGTTTACAATATCCGCCATTGCCAAATGTATCGACATGGGTTTATCACTAAATGCATGCCTTTTGTTATATTACATAACGGTAACAGGAATGGGTGAGTAAATCTTTATTTTAGGACTTTTACAATTAAATGACGTGCTCCCTAACTGGTGTCCCCTGTGAGCCACGCTAAATGCCCCCATGAGGAAGACAACAACCATACAACAAATTAAATTACGATAACACTTTTTTTGTCGCACAGTTAACAATTTGTGGCGTAGCTCGGGTTGGTATTTACCCGTGCGGTAAAGTCATAGCTTCGATCCCCCTCCTCCTCTTGAACTTCCACGATGGGTAAATGCAAAGAGAATGTGCCATGACTTTTCACAAAGCCACCATCTTTGTTGTCGCGACCCCATTGCTTAACCCTAAACTTAAGTATGGTTTTCAACCTAAACCTAACCTGGGTTTTGACCCTAATATGAACTCCCTGGTAAATTTTGAGAGATCTATCCGCGTCTTTTACCATGGCCGCCATCTTGGTTGCCCCAAGATGGCAACCATGGAAAAATAAAATAACTCATGTTTTTGCTAAAATTACGAATAAAAAGTTTTTAAAAATGAAAAAATGATCTAAATCTATCCCTCACCCTAACCTGAACCCTAAATTCCTCCCTAACAGTGTTTTGACCCTCTCCCTAACAGGGTTTTGACCCTCTCCCTAACAGGGTTTTGACCCTCTCCCTAACAGAGTTTTGACCCTCTCCTAACAGGGTTTTGACACTCTCCCTAACAGGGTTTTGACCCTCTCCCTAACAGGGTTTTGACCCAATCGGAACCAGCGTTTTGACACTCTCCTTAGCCTAACGTGGCGCTGGGTTTTGACCCTGAAAAGTAGGAAAATTTAAAAAAAACAAAGAAAAATGGCCACAATTAATTATAAAATAAAGAAGTAATGAAAACCCAACTTACATTTTCATGGAATACACTTTTACACACTTTATTTCAGGTTCCAACGAAAAGAATATCCAAAAATTAATGAAACACAGCGTGGTCACCCTCTAAGATTATCTTAAAAAATGGCGGCGCTTGGCGGCGCTTATTAACATATTTAATAGGCCAACCAATGAAATTATAAAAATTATAATTAATCAACCAATAAAAATTTGCCAAAAATTTGCCACTGTCATATTAATGAAAATGTAACTCTATTTAAAAAAATATTTTAAAAATAAGGGGAGTGAATCCACGCAAATGACGTCACGGGTAAACAATTCAATTTCAGCCTTAAATAATATATCCCTAAACCTAACCCAAACCCTAAAAAGCAGCAAATTAGCAAATACAAAACACTTGGCATTTACACACATTGGCAAGACAACTATGAAAATTAACAAAAACAATAAAACATCGCCACAAATAATTCAAAAATAAGTAAATAATGAAAAACCAATATACATTTTCATAAAAATACACTTGTACACACCATAGAATACACTTGTACACACCATAGAATACACTTGTACACACCATAGAATACACTTGTACACACCATAGAATACACTTGTACACACCATAGAATACACTTGTACACACCATAGAATACACTTGTACACACCATAGAATACACTTGTACACACCATAGAATACACTTGTACACACCATAGAATACACTTGTACACACCATTGGATACACTTGTACACACTATAGAATACACCTGTACACACCATCGGATACACTTGTACACACCATAGAATACACCTGTACACACCATAGAATACACCTGTACACACCATAGAATACACTTGTACACACCATTGAATACACTTGTACACACCATAGAATACACCTGTACACACCATAGAATACACTTGTACACACCATTGAATACACCTGTACACACCATAGAATACACCTGTACACACCATAGAATACACCTGTACACACCATAGAATACACTTGTACACACCATTGAATACACCTGTACACACCATAGAATACACCTGTACACACCATAGAATACACCTGTACACACCATAGAATACACTTGTACACACCATTGAATACACCTGTACACACCATAGAATACACCTGTACACACCATAGAATACACCTGTACACACCATAGAATACACTTGTACACACCATTGAATACACCTGTACACACCATAGAATACACCTGTACACACCATAGAATACACCTGTACACACCATAGAATACACCTGTACACACCATAGAATACACTTGTACACACCATAGAATACACTTGTACACACCATAGAATACACTTGTACACACCATAGAATACACTTGTACACACCATAGAATACACTTGTACACACCATAGAATACACTTGTACACACCATAGAATACACTTGTACACACCATAGAATACACTTGTACACACCATAGAATACACTTGTACACACCATAGAATACACCTGTACACACCATAGAATACACTTGTACACACTTTATTTCGGGTTCCACAATAAGAATATCCAGGAAACGAATAAAACACCATGCCGTCTTGAAATAATCCATTTTCAAAGATGGCGGAAAAATAAACATTTTGTAATAACCCAACCAACCAACGAAATTTTAAAACTATAAAAACAATATTCTAAGTATTTTATCAGAATGTCAGAGTTAAGATATTCAATGTATTATCAATTAATAACAGTAATACAAGGATGCAAATCTCTATCGCAATGTATGCTATTTTATCAGGATCGGTAAATACAGGTAGTATCATTATTTAGACTATTTTATCAGGGTGCGTTATTATAGCTTCTATTAAAATGTAGGCGGGTTATTATAGCTATTCTTACAATGTAGACATTTTTATCAAAATGGGTTTTTATATATTCTATTACAATCTAGACAATTTTATCAATCAGGTTTTTTTATAGCTTCTATTAAAATGTAGAACTTTTTACCAGGGTTTGTTATTGTATCTTCTACCACTATCTAGACAATTTTAACAGGGCGGGTAATTACAGCTCCTAACCAACCATGGACAATTTCAATATTGAGTTTATTTTAGCTTTCATTACAATCGTGGACAAATTTATCACGGTGGATTATTATAGCTTCTTTTACAATCATGGATATTTTAATTATTGTTTGGTGTTTTAACTTCTTTTACATTCTACACAATTTTATAAAGGTATTTGGTTATACCTTATATTACAATCATGTTCAATTTGATCAGGTTGGGTTATTATATCTTCAATCACAATCTAGAATATTTATCAGAGTGGGTTATAATTAGCTTCTATTATAATCATGGACAATTTTATTATGTTGGGTATTATAATTTCTATTACAATAAGGTTACATTTTTTCAGACTCGGTTATTATAGCTTCTTTTACAACCTTGGACTACTTTATCAGTGTTGGGTATTATAGCTTCTATACAACTTTGGACAATTTTATCAAGGTGGGTTATTATAACTTCTATTTAAACCACATTATTCTGGTGGCTTATTATAAGGGCTTATTATAGCTATTATTACAATTTACACAATTTTATTCTAGCGGTATAATATAGCCTCTATTACAATTATGGACAGTTTATCAGGATGGGTTATTATAGCTTCTATTAAAATTTAAACATCTTTATCGGGGTGGATTTATATACCTTCTATTACAATCTAAACAATTTAATTCGGGCGGGTTTTTAATGCTTCTATTACAATCATGTCCATTTTAATAATTGTTGTTATTTATAAACTAGCGATTACCCGGCATGCGTTGCAATGCCACTCAAGTAAGAAAGTGTTTGCGTTTTAATTATGTTTCTTGAAGAGCTTTTAAATACACAATGTTTTTTGTTTTTCATTCTGGTGCATACACGAATAAACTGGAAGGTTTTCCGACGCGAGAGCAGGCCACATACATCAGTCCATGGGATAAGCATGGGTTTTCCAAATTTAGTCCTCAAACTTGTATCAAATTGTCGCTGTGCGTGTTGATGTTCATTGCAAATGCGAGTCGCACCTCAAACTGCAGACGTTTGAATTCAAATGGCATATCTGTTGGAATCATTGTGATGCGTGGCAGCAGTACATCTTCTCCTTTAAATTTTCAATTTAAAATAGTTGTTTCGATGATATTGCTCATCATGTTTTTCACTGAAAGCTTGGTGCCGTTACAAAGTCGTGGTGGATTTATGTTTCGTAAAAGAATGATAGGCACACCAATTTTGCGTGTGAAAACGTGCGAAGGGATGCCTGGCAAGTCAAGTGAATTCAAGAATTCCTTTGGATAATTGACAACTTCGTCTTGAGTCAATACAGTATCGATGGACTTGTACGTTATCGTTTCGCCTGGGATTTCATTTCGAATGCTTAAGTTGATGGCATTGACATTGTTGTATTTGGCTGCCAATATAGCTAGTGCACTGAGCCACTGATGGTTTTTGTAATTTTGTGCGATATTTGGAAAAACTCTATGAATCTATTCGTAGATGGTTGCTGTAAATTTACATAAAATTTTAGGCAATGTGAAACATTGTGTGGATTCATCGATTGCCATTTTCCCATTTCGAAAGTCCAAAAACTTTTTTGCGAAACGTTCAGCGGATGCATCATTGTGTAGTTGCACACGCATATAGGTCTTAAAAGTCAATTTCTGTACATGTCGCTATAAAACTGATGATTTGAGACATGCATTTAATTCATCGGCAGCTGTTGAACGTAGTATAACTGTTAGTGTTTGTCGAAAATCACAATATAATCAAATAAGTGCTTCATCAAAGATCTGTTCATTTCCTCTCACATCTTTAAGTGTACTATGAAGCGCTTCCATTGCTTTTTTGTGTGCCATAGTACATTCGTCCCATATAATGAGTTGACATCCCCCGGATTTCCGGTTGCCAAGTCTGTAGTGGCTTGCCGATTTGGAAGCGCTGGACACCTACCCCCTCGGCGTTAACCCGGGGCACATAACAGCCATTGCGTGTCCCGCGTGGCAGACAGGGACATGCATGGTAGTTGCTGGAATAAACGGCACCTACAGGGCTGCCACCTGTGATACTTCACAGGGGGAAGAAAAAGCAAACACGGGGTATGGATCATAATTAAAAGTTGCCGTTAAGGGATATGAGGCCAGAGGCTGTGGTGGAAGCCTCTGGCCGATGATTCTAAATATGCAGTCCTGAGAAAGACGCTCCTAGTCAACCGTTTCGTCCCAGCTACTTCGCGAATTAGTTGCGAGGTGAAAACCCACTGTAGAATCCCTCTTAGAGGGCGTCCGATGCTTCTCCGGGACGGGTGGGTGGAGATATTAGGTCGTTAATTTACCGTCCCGGCCCCTAGGAAAGTTGACTGCGGACGCTTTAAACACAGCGTCTTCGGTCGACAAAATGTCTCCAGGCGGGGAGGGTCTCCGGTGGCAAACCCGATCGATCGGTTGCTGGTGGGGACGTTTCACGCCCGGGGAGGTCTCTGACGTTCCCCTGCACGGCCCGACGTCGGGGAAACCCGGCGCCTGGCAGGTGTGGGTGGACGCCAGGGAGGGCATAAGGAGCGCGAGCTTGACGGCCCGCTGACACAATTTCATAATGAGACAATGAGTTGACATGATTGGAGTACTTTACCATTTCATAATGTTTATTTATATTGAATGTGGGTGCTCGGTTATTTGCATATTCAATGGCAATTTCAGTGCTTAATGCGTTGATCGTCTACCACCCAAAAGAGTTGCTGTATTTCCAAATGATGCGATTGATAGTGCAAAATTCTTTAGAGATATTATGGTTTCCAAAATAAGTGAAATTAGGAAAGTTTTGCCTGTGCCTCCGGGAGCATCTAGGAAATATAATCCACTTCTTTGACTTGCAATTGCATTCTTAATTATGTCAAACACTATGCGTTGCTCTGGAACCAATTTCGATATCAAAGTGTGTTTCTCGATGCAAATCTAGATGGAAAAGGTTGTTTTCAGATCGACTCGGAGCAGTCATGTCCAACTCTACCAGTGCTTTGTTAGCGATTGCCAAACACATGTCCTCAATCGAAATCAATACCTCATTATACAGGTTTGGTGTAGATTGAATGTCCGGATTTTGATTCGTTGCACGCAAACGGTTTAGAATGTCTTCACTTATGTTGTCTCTGTATTTCTCCCAAAGATCTTTTGGATTGGATGGGAAGCATGCTGTCAATATGATTGCAAATATATTGCGTATTTGCTGTGGTTGAGCAATATTCGATGCATCAGAGAACGAAATGTCCAAATGAGCATCGTTTTCCAGAAGTTTTAATTCATGGCACGCTTCACGATAAGTGGCACATACTTGACCGTTTAGTGTTCTCAATTCTTGGAAGGATGTTGGTCCACTTACATTGATTAACAGTAATCGCAAGTAAAAGCATTCTACATTGTTTGGGTGAACAGTGTACAGACGGCCTAATGCGTCGGTTGAATATAAATGTGGGTGTTTTTCAAAAGCTTTACCCTGTTTCGACATTGAAAACTTTTTGCTGATGCATTCCATGTGTAATATGTTGGCACTTCAGAGTAAAGTAGCGTCTTTGCAAAAATATCATTCCAGCACACCGAGAAAAATGCAGTTAACATTGTTGGCGCAGGTGACAATGCTCTTTCACGTGCATTTCTAATGTAAAGTACACGCGCTGTTCATTTTCAAGGTGCACTTCCAAATGAACAAATGCTGGATGCCGTTAATGGATTGGAAATGTTAAAATGCGCCATATTGCTTCATTGCTACTAATGTAGCGTCCAAGCTGATATTGGTAGACTTCATCGAGTGATCGTGTTGCTTTTTCCACTCCAAAAATTGCCATATCGCTTCCTTTGTTAAAATATTTGCAAATGTATTTGATCTATTTCACCGAATCGCAATACTCGACATTGATGTGTGCTTTGAACGTTTTCGAGAGTAATGGTGAATACGGTACAACTCAACGATTATCGACTTCAACATCATTGTTTCGTACTTTTAAAGTGATTGATTTTACACCATCTGCATTTGATCGTCGAATATGAAGTGTATATCCGTCATTGCCAGTGACAGTCTCCGCAAATAAATCTCTTGGGTATCGTTTCGTACATTTCCTATCAGACATGCATGGTGAATTTTTGTTGAGTAAGCCACATGCACATAAGTATTGATCAATGTCGCCATTAGGTATTTCTGCAGAAATTACTTTATCAATTTGATCTGCTTTGACTTTTTCGATCAAACAAATTAAAATGTGTGTATGTGGCAATCCTCTTTTTTTGCTATTCAACGGAATATATCCAAAAGCGTGTCTCTCTAAAAACATGATGCTTGACAACAAAATCGATTAAAGGTTTCAATTTTTGTTTGAACAAACACGCAGTAATATCGTGACGATCTGATGATGATTGTCCAGTTAACAAAAGTTATTGTATTTCATCCGACGTAGGTTTGCATGTAAAGGTAATAAAAAAGATGTGGGTGGCCCTATGCACGAACATATGTCATTGCATCTTATGCGTATTCATGCATGTGAAGTGGACTCCCAGTAAATGTGGCCGGCACTATAACCATTGTCCTTAATTCATTTGGTTTCACATTGCCACCATTCACAACTGCATCATGTAAATGAATATACTCTTCGAAACGCAACTTGCTTTGATTTAATCGAATGTAGAGAAGTCGTTCGGTTTGTATTTTCGCATACATATCAACAAGGCATTGATGGAACCATTATCGACATTTCAAGATATGATTTTCGGCACTCTCTAGAATCATCAATCGATATGAATAGTAATTCAAGGAACTGACTTTCTTATTCAATTCCTTATCTGTTTGTGGATTTCTCAATTTGATATTGAAATGCTATCTATCTTTTCCTTGACAAAATAAAATTGGATATTGCAATCCGTTGTATGGGCGATGAGTTTTTGAGACTGGCTGAACATCACCATTTCTACGATAAAGAAATATATCATGTGAGTTAAATTCTTCGCCTACTATAACGATCGCCACTTCATCAATTTTTGGTGCATTGTATTGTTTTTCGTGTTGGCCGACAGGTGATTTGTCTGCTCTAACTACAACTATGTAGTCATCTGTCGGCATTTGTTCAAGTGCAATTTTAAACAATTGAATTAATTCGTTGTGTTGCAAAAATAAAGTTTGCAATGCAGCGACAATTTCTCGTTTAGTGCCTTAATTGATATGACAAAGTTGATTGATTTGTTCATCAGTATTCTCCATGAAAAAAATTCGAAGAAATTTGTGATCTGTGTTTGGCAGTGGTAGTAGTGATCCTGCACGATGATAAATTTGCCCTTGCTCTTTAAATGTTGGCATGTAATTCTCGCGCACGATATGTTTTGCACCGAACGATGTCATTTGGAAACATGAATAGTACTTGCGTATGTTTGCCAAGAAATGTTTCGGGTTGTCTTCTGTCACCTGATACCAACATTGATAATGGTTCTAGTGGTGAATTTAATTCTGGCAGTTTCACTTTCCAACCCGCGCATCAGTGCCCGCTGTTTCATTCTTAAATTTGAGGGCAATGCAATACACGCAAAATGTATCCATTTTCCCAATAACCACGCTTGGGTGAAGACTGTAATTATAATTAGCATTGTAATGGAATGCACTAAGATTTAATTAAGCGGGCAGTGTTTGTCTGGATCGAGCATTGCGTACTCGGGCGGTTTCCAGTCTTGCTTCCCGTTTCTCGACTGTTTCAAATGAACGGGTCTGAGCATTGAGTCCTCGAGCTGTTTCCAGTCTTGCTTCCCGGTGCTTCACTGTGTCAAAAGTACGAGATTAAGCATTGCATACTCGAGCAGTTTACAGTCTTGATTCACGTTGCTCGACTGTTTCAGATGAACGGGTTTGCGCATTGCGTAATCGAGCTGATTCCAGTCTTGCTTCTCGTTGCTCCACTGTGTCAAAGGTACGGACTTGAGCATTGGTACTCGAGCGTTTTCCAGTCGTGTTTCTCTTTGCTTGACTGTTTCCGAAGCTCGCCATGACGTTTTCTTTCACGCCTGAGGTGTGGAAAACCAAAAGCTTTTCCTTTGGACGAATATTACAAATGCATGCGATATCTGTTAGTAGATGTCGATAGACAATGGTAATTTCCCTTTTAACACCACTTGTTAAGTCACACACAAAATAAAATATCGCTGTTTGTATTTAATTTGATTAAATTAATTTCCGATATTTTTAACGTTAATAGTTTTCACATGTTAGGAAGCACAACGAATTGTTGGCATTAGAAATCATAAATTCCAGCGTTAAAATCTAGATGTTACTATATTTCAATACCTTCGTTGTCTATGGGGTAATTTAATTACTTAAGAAACCATCGATTCATGACAAGTGTCTTTTAATAAAACAAAAGTAAATCCGAAATTCTCACACTCTATCATAGAATTACTCAATCTTTTCTGTTCAAAACCATAAAACGTTTACAACGTCATATCCGATTCTAAAATACGTCACAAAATTCAAGCTTATTTATAAAAACAACAAAAATACTCTCTACACTAAACATGCAACAATGTGTTT